>ML306026.1:0-124737 GCA_005239505.1 Nicotiana paniculata
TTGCCGGGACGCCACGGGGCGCGTCCAAGGGGTCATGGGGCATGGTTGGAAAGCCGCCCATGATAATACGTATGCGATATTAGCGGTGAAAGAAATTAAAATTGAGATTCAAATCAGTAAAAATAAAAATTTGAAGCAATTAGAAATAACATAGTAGAAGAAAAAATAAACTCGGTATATTTTTTAATATTAAGTTTTTTATTATAAAATATCTATTTAATATTAATTATTCTTTAAATTTACATTCCACTATCAATTTTGTACCACAAATTCTCAAAGATCAAAAGAATTAATTTTTAATTTATTTGATAAATATTTAAAGAATTATGATAAAGTATTTTTGCTTTTTGTTTTCAACATTAGGTAACAAAAATAATAAATTTTATAAGATATTCCGACATAAGTATTCATAAATCATAATAAGGCATCTGAAACTTCATGGATAGATTTTTTTATTTATTATACCGATATAAGTAAAATTCTCTTTTTCTATTAAAAACAACTTTTATGGTGGTGTATGACCATCAGAGAACTAAATAAATAGTTTGGTAACTTTTTTGTGATAAAACAAAGAAAGGTATTGGGGCGTAAATTCATCAACTTGAGTGACCATTTAGGGAATTAACTCCATTTACATGCATACAAAATTTATAAATTGATTAATCACAAAATTTTATACTTTTTCCATTTACTCCAACACTCTCTATATCATCGATTGACATAATAACAGACAATATGAACAAAAACCTTTATATTATAAGTTGGACAACACATTTAATATGACCCCGCCTATCGAAATTTTAGTCTCAAAATTGAAATCAAATGTTTGATTTCTCAAAAATACTTATATGTCTGTAATTTATTTCAGAAGATTATTTCAAATAACCTTTAGCTTTTCTTAGTACTATTATAAAATTCTAAGAAAAAGCATTATAATAAATTCTTCAAAAATCTACAGAAGTATACTGAATTTAGTTTTGTAACGTGTAGACTAAGAAATGTAAATTAAAAAAAAAAAAAAAACATGTTAATTCAGATAAACAATTATAACATATATTTCTGATTTTTAGAACATAGTAACACTATTAGAAATCTGGTAAAAAACGACCATAATAATCGACCAACGTTGGTCGCTTTTGGCAAATTACTGACCAAAACGCGTCCAAACATGCTTGGTCGCTATATTGGTGGTCTTTTTACCTTAGCGACTAACGTTGGTCGGTAATTACCGACCAAAGTTGATCGCTAAGGTAAAAGGACCAACTGTACAATTTAAAGAACATACCGACCAACCTTGGTCGGTAACATATTTTAATAATTTAAATTTACCGACCAAAGTTGGTCGGCGTATTAAAATTATGTTATTTTATTAATTATTAAAATTAAAAATTACCGATCAAAGTTGGTCGGTAAAGTAAAATATATATTATTTTATAAAATTAAAATTTAACCATACCGACCAAAGTTGGTCGATAATGTTAAAATCTGGGTTCATTAACCGACTAACTTTGGTCGCTAATTTTTTTTTTTTTTTGGACTTTAACGATCAAGGTTGGTCGCTAATTTGCAGAAAATATTTTTTTTTTAATTAGATACCGACCAACTTTGGTCGGTTTTCTGGGTTTTAATTTGTGCATAAAATGCCTATTTTGGCAGCTACACCACCTGCCAGCATACCAAAATCCCTAAATAACAATACAATTCAATATCAAATCCCTAAAACACAACAACAACAACAACATCAACAACAACAACAACGACAACGACAACAACAACACCACCACCACCACCAACAACAACAACACAATTCAATAAACACATTAAAACTAACAAATTAAACTAACAAAACTAAGTTAAAGCTTATTACAACTAGTTCAAAGTATATAAAAGTCAAGAAGTGTTTTGTACAACATCATCATCACCGTCTGATGAACTTTCATCTATAAGACGATATAGAGAAGGGTCTTGTGGAGGACGGGAGGAAAGATCACGGGGAGAACGGGAGGAACGCTCACGTGCAGGTCGAGCCTCTAGAGATGACTCACGAGGCCGAGGAATCGGAAAAGCTCCAGTAGATAGGAGAGTTCTAATTTGCACTTGCATGCCAACGTACCGAGCATCTCTAATCTTTTATCTTTTATTGGCTGCTTCTAGCTCGGATGTGAGCCTTGTCACAGTCTCCCGCATAGCAGAGAGGCTCTCCCCATCAAGTTGCTCTCCTTGCGAGGAAATCCCTATTCCTTGTATTCCACACTTATAAGTCTATAATTCAATAATTTATATACATCACACACACATAAATTTCTCTTAGTATTTTTAATGGATGAATTGTGAAATTGGTTCCGATAGCCAATATGAGAAGGATAATAAAACATATCCTTCTATCTTTAAAGAAGGTAAAGAGACAATTCAAGAACGTGACTTTCATTTTTCCAACAGATGGAACCTATAAGTTGAGAACCAAAAATTATATACAAAATTCACAAAAACTCTTCTATCTTTAATTCAAGTAGTAGGGGGTTGGCTAGTTCTTCATCAACAAATTCTCTATCCATTATCTTCATCTTCTCGTTCCCTCATCCATTTTTCCATATGCAAATTCACATTGTAGTTCCTTTTTACACCACTGCAACCAAGAGGAAAAATATCATATTTTTACAGCACTGCAACCAGAAGGAATCAAGAATGGTGCGCTTTAAATCAGATACCAAAATACATTGAATGCGCCGGCAAAATACAATGAACCGCACCAATAAAATACATCGAAATGCAGAAAATCAACTGTACTAAGAGAAATCTGTCCAATCATAAATACATGCAACACGTCCGAGACAATCTTAATCTTCCAAGCCACATGCAAGCAAACAAATAACTGTGAAAACTTAGCTTCTACTACTAGTACATAAATGACCCTGAAATTTATCAAAGCCCTGTACTTGTTTCAACAACCAGTTGAACAGTTCCTAGAAGAAATACAATTTGGTAATGACCATGTCTAAGTAGCTCCCCTAAATCATCCCTCAACTGTCTAATAGTGCCACTTCTCTTGTTTTTCAGCAGCTTAAACCGAAACTTAACCCTCTTAATCAAATTCTTACTGCCAAAGAAAAATAACAAATGCAGTAAATATTAACTTAACTTTACTCAACTCATTGACAGAAAATTAGCTGTACTAAGATAAATCTGATTAATTTGCAGCAAACAAAGCTGTGAAATCCTAATCAAAACATTAAACAGATGAAGCATAACCTCAAGGAGGCAAACAAAAAGAACAAACCCGAGAAGCTTTGTAAGCCGTGGCCAATACTCTCAGTAACCATTTTTAAAATACAGCAGACTTCTCAACTAAAACTACATGATAACTCCGAAAAGAAGTATACCTCTAAGTTTTGCAAGATAAGGTTGAAGATCAATAGCAATCTCATCTTCTTCATCAGAGTCGGATCCATCATCAAGATCTTATACAATTTAAAAAGAAAAAATATAAAATATTACAGTTTATTAGTTATTCATAAAATAAAATAAACCAATATAGAGAAGATTAATTTACCTTCTCTTCCACAAATCCAATCTCTAGTACATAGCTTTGCCTCGGCATTTGCGGGAAGAATAGAACTTCGAAACTTTCCAATGACACGACCACCTATGCTAAATGCAGATTCAGAGGCTACAGTGGTGATTGGAATGCTCAAGATATCTCGTTCCACTAATGAGAGTTCTGGATACCTTTGCCTGTTATCCTTCCAATATCCAAGTACATCCAGATTCAGATTTATTTTACGGTCAAGATTAGCTTCCTCCAAATACAAGTCTAGTTGTGTTTTACCGGTACTTGACTCCAACTGACTTTCAAACTCATCAAACTCATCAAATGCATCCCTCATTTCATTTCTACCACTACTACAAGCATGATCCCCCGAAAACAAGGTTGTAGTCGAAGGTATCAAGTACTCTTTGAACAATAATTTTAAGTTCTCTTCAATAACCTTCACTTTTTCATTAGCAATCTCCTCAGGATGAAGCTTTTAAAAGCAAAATTTAACAAACTTCAATTTATATCGAGGGTCAAGGACAATAGCTATAGATAAAATGATACTATATGACTCCCAATATTTCTTAAACTTTCCCAACA
The DNA here is from genome assembly GCA_005239505.1 of Nicotiana paniculata. Lineage (NCBI taxonomy): Eukaryota > Viridiplantae > Streptophyta > Magnoliopsida > Solanales > Solanaceae > Nicotiana > Nicotiana paniculata. The sequence continues at coordinate 4,133 of ML306026.1, forward strand.
TCAAAGTGCCCATCTCACTCATCACTGAATCTCCACTGTGTTTTTGTTCTTCCAACAACATTTCAATTCTCCATACGTTAGGAAGATACAAATTAGCCGTGGGGTATTTACATCCAGAAAATAAGGTCGTAATGTCATAAAATGACTTAAAAAACTTAGCTATAATCTCGACCCTTTTCCATTCATCTTCAGAAAGGCCATGTCTAAATCAATGTCAAGCAAGTTGTAGTGAATATAAGCTTGTTGATAAAGAAGAGCACTTTCAAGCATTTGGTAGGTGGAGTTCCACCGAATAGGCATATCTTGACGTAGCTTCTTAGAACATGGTAGACCAAGATTACTAAGACACTCCACAAATTTCATTATTCTTGTTTCTGAATTCTTGATATACTTAACACCTTCTCTAATTTTTGCAATAGCTGCATCCGCTTTCTCTAAGCCAGTCTGAACAATTAAGTTTAAAATGTGATTCCCGCAGCGAACATGAAGAAATTTTCCGTCACAAATCAGTGAACGCATTAAAGACAAATGATTCTTTAAACTATTCACTATACCGTTGTTGCAAGTAGCATTATCTAAAGTAATGGTAATGATTTTCTTTTTGATTCCCCATTCTTTAAGAAAGTTAATCAATAAGGGACCTAAAATTGCACCCGAATGTGGAGGAGGAACATGACGAAAAATTAACACCCTCTTCTTAAGCACCCAATTCAAATCCACATAATGAGCCGTTACACACATATAGCCATTAGATACTAATGAAGTCCACATATATGATGTTAAACACACTCTACTAGGAATAATGACAAGCTCATTTTTTAGAAGTTCTTTTTCGGTTGCATACATATTCAAGATATCTGACTTGGCCGTGTTTCTATATATGTGCTTCGCTACAGGATTCAAATATGAATGTAGGTCCCTGATGCCTTTATGTTCTACAAAACTGAAAGAATAGTTATGCCTGACTATGGCTAACGATAATTTCTCTCGATAAACTTTATGATCTACCGGTTCACTTTGACCCTCTTTTGCATTATTCAACAGATGTTTTATCAACAAATGTCGCTTCAAATTTGATGTTCCAAATTTAGGATCGTATATGTAGTTTTCTTACAAAGGGTACATTGAACTTTAAACTTTCCATCACTAAAAATACTAGGCTCTGTTACCTTAACAAAAGAATCCCAAATTGTGGAAAATTTTCTCTTTGGTCGTTTTAGCCCAGTTGAAGATCTTTGTTCACAAGAATCAGCGACACCTTCCATCGACATCTCTATCAAAAGATGAAGTAAACAATAGGAATTAGGCTCGATATAAATCAATTTATTAATAAGTAACAGAGAACTAAGTTGGATGAGTGATTTATGCTCTATATCAGCAAATTTAGTGTTGTAATTGTAAAATGGTGAAATCAGTTTAACAAGAAAAACTTAACTTTATGCAATTTCAGTTGACCTTTACCATATTTTGTATTCGAAAAAGATGGAGGATCAACAAGCAAAACTGAAAAATTATGCAATCATCAACAATTGAACATATTCAAGTGTTTCTGTAACTTTTAGGAGATACGAAGAAGGGATGGTAAATACATTGGTTCAATTCCCTAATTATCTAAGAATTCCATCTTGCAAAACTGAAATACCACGGCATGATTTCATACTAGAGAAGAAATCAAAGGGCTTATTGTAAATAGAGTTAAGTAATTTCATACCAGCAGAAGAAAGGGCAGCTTCAGAAACTGAAATACCACGACATGATTTCACTAAAATACCAGTAGCGACGGTGATGGAGATGCTTTGGGAAGTCGACTGCAACGCTTTGGGAAGTCGACGGCGATGCTTTGGGAAGAAGGGAGAGATTTGAGTAATTGGAAATTTTGGGCTTTTTTATCGAAGCGGTGAAAATAGGCAGTGAGTGAATTCTAATGGGTCTTAAAAGTGTATTATCCATATTTTACCCATTATTACCCATTTGATTACTCATTTTTCTAATGGATAATATGGGTAATTATCCATATTTGACCCGCTTTTAAAAAGTCAGTTACCCAACTAATTTTTAATGGGTTGGGTTGGGTAAATAACCGTTATTTTTAACCCATCTTGACACTCCTACTTATAGCTATGGAATTTCTTAATAGGAAGCCTGTATACTTTCCCCCATTTTGGACCGCCACCAGACTCCATCCATATTCTTTCAGCATCCTCGTTGGGTTGGCTCGCCCGACTCATTAGGTGGCTGAGTGCGCATGAATTCCTCCACGTTAGTTGTGAAGCGACCCTATACGAAAAATTACATTGAAATTAGTATTTCAAAATTTATATAAAAGTAAATTAAAATACTTAATGAGAAGTGAAAACTTACATATACAGTCGAGCCCAGTCCTCGACCCACCTTTCGTGATCCGTTTCTTTCTTCTTCTTTACAATACGTGTCACCTTGAATAGCTCATCTTGCTTCATTGGAAGCCCCAACTTCTTTTCCTGAAAATAAATTAATTTAGTTAATAAACAGAACAGATATACTTTGAAAATTAAAATAAATTAAGCAATTACGTACCAATCTTCTTTTTATTGTCCCTAGGTTGATCGCACCTCCAGTGTGCAAGGAGCCTCTCTCTCAAATGCGCGAGCTTTCTTTCCTTTTTCGCTCTTCTCTAAGAACTTTGCGGTAAGCCATTTCCTTTGAAAATCATCCCATAAATTTTGAAGTAACCAGTCAAGCTTCTTGTTCTTCTTTCTTGCTTCGGAGAAAGTATGCGACAACTGCTTGCGAGCTTTGTGATAAAAATTTACATCCACTTTCGTACTATAGCGGTGTTCCCATACACACTTGCTCTGCAGTTCAAAAGTTAAATATTATATGGAAATATCATAAATATAAATAATTAAACTGCTTAAAAGAACATTTATACCTTAAATTGATTGAAAATGTGCTCTTTCAGCGAGAATGGAAAATCAGTCCAAGTCGCATAAGGGCTATCATAAAGCTTTCTGATGGATTTGGTGATTATCCTCGTAGTCTTATTACTCGGGATAAACCTTCAAGTTAACAAAAAATATACATTAATATCTTAGTACAAATTTTACAAAACAATAAACGCAAAAATAACAAATAACTCTTACCCATCACCCTCAGGGACTATGATGATCCTGCCATATTGATCATAATGCACCTCCTCGTCCTCATCATCATCACCGTCTGAATAATGTATATCATAGGCATGTGTGGAAGGTGTAGGGGGGTCAGAGATACTACCTCGCAGGCAAAGGCCAGAAATAGATGGAGTCGCTGATGAAGATGGCGACGATCCCTGTGACTGCGACATAGCTAAATGGACCCCAAGTGGCTGTTATACTGATGGTTGTGACCCGAGTGGATATGACCCGAGTGGATGTGACATGTATGGATGCGATCCATGCGATGCAGATATTTGTGATCCACGTGTTCGTGAGGAAGCTGGACTATATGCCGGACGTATAGTCAAATGGCCCTGTGATGAAAGATCTGGTGTCTGCATGAAGGTGTAGGGCTTGTGATGTTGTGGCAGCTCACTATAGCCGTGGGGTGGAGGATAAAACATAGGCATAGGCATAGGCATCTCTAAAGAGGGTGGAAAAGATGGAGTATTATTTTCTACCCTCCTCTTTCCTTTCCTAGCCTTTTCTCGACCCCGAGTATGATGACCCAAAGGGTCATCCCGTATAATTTAAGCTAAATTTGTGTTCTGAGGATGTGAAAACCTCCTTATATCTCATCTCGATTTGTGTGCACAACCCGAGCGTATAGCCGGGAAGCCATTATGTAAAAAATTGATAAAAATGATATTTTTGTGTTGAAATTTGAATAAAGTTGGCTTTGATCAACATTTTTGGTAAACCAACCCGGATCCGTGATTTGACGGTCCCGAAGGGTCCGTAGGAAAATATGGGACTTGGGTGTATGCCCGGAATCGAATTTCGAGGTCCCAAGTCCGAGAAATGAATTTTAAAGAAAAATTATTTTCTGAAAAATATAAAGGTTTTTGAAAATGAGATTTGATGCGAAACATGCAAAATCGGGCCCGTATTATGGTTCCAGTGCCCGGAACATGTTCAATATGATTTATATGAGTTATCTGTGAAATTTGTTAAGAAACAGACTTAGTTTGACGTAATTCAGATCAAAAATGGAAAATTTGAAGTTTATGAAGTTTTTGAGGATTTCTATAGATTTTGAGGTTTAATTCGATGTTTATGATGCTATTTTGGTGGTTTAATTATTCGAATAAGTCCGTAGGATGTTTATGAGGTTTTGTGTGTATTTGGTTTTGAGCCCCAAGGGCTCGGGTGAGTTCCGGGTAGGTGTCAGGGTGCAAAAGCGGTGAAAAATCTGGTGTTTTAATGCATTTTATGGTGTCCAGGTATTTTACCCTATGCGAACGCACCCAAGGGGGTGTGAACGCACAGGGTTATAGAGGTCTGGGGGTCGGGGTGGAAAATGAGCTATGCGAACGCACCACATAGGATGTGAACGCAGAGTGTTCATTAGCCAAAGCCATGCGAACGCACAGGGGGGGTGCGAACGCATAGCCCTAGAGGGGACCTGGAGGGCTGGGTAGTAAATACCATGTGCGAATGCGGCCCCACAACTGCGAACGCACTGCTAAGTAAATCCAAGCCTCCGCGAACGCAGCCTGGGACCCGCAAACGCTGAGAAGAAATCCGTCCGGTGATTTTTAAATATCCAAAACAAAATGTATTACGGGATTTTACCAAAATTCACAAACCCTCTTCTTCTCCAAACCCCATAGATGACCTTTGAAGAGTTCTTTCACCGTAACCTCTTAGGTAAGTGATTCTAATATTGTGTTCTTCCATTTTTCATCAAAATCTATTAGATTCTAGGCCTAAAAACATGAAATCAAAGGTAGAAACTGGGGTGTAGAGTTAGGGATTTTTTAATATTTGAGAATCTGACCTTGTTTTGGGGTCGAATTTCAAAACAAATTGTATATTTGGGCTCGTGGGTGAATGGGTTATCGGGTTTTGGTCTGAACCTCGTGTTTCGACCAAGCAAACCCGGGGTCGAATTTTGGAAATTTTGGAAGAATGTTGGGAAATCTATAATTAGGCTTTGGAATTGAGTTGTTGAATAATTATTGATATTATTGAGTCGATTATGTCTAGATACGATTGTTTCAGAGTCGAATTCGAGAGGAAAGGCGGTTGTAGAGGCTTGATTTGCATTATTGTAGCTGAGGTAAGTGTTTGGCCTAATCTTAGCTTGAGGGAATAGGTGTTGAATCATATGTGATACATGTTATTATCATGTTCCATGTATAAGTGAGGTGACGAGTACCTATACCTTGTTGTCAAGCATGTCCGTGAGTCATATCTTATAGTATATGTGTTTTTCTTTGATATCCACTGTGTTATGAAGTAGATTTCATTTTGGAGATTATCCAATTGTTAGAAATACTTGGTTGTGGACATTGTTTATTAGTTGTTCGGTTGAGGATTATTTGGTTATGTTGTACGTTCAGTGATATTGGTTATAGCTGTGTCCCTTGCAAAGACGGTGATATTTCTGTTATTGTTCCCTTGCCGGGATGTTGTAAAATTATGGTAAATATTGTGCTTCTTCATTGCCAAATTGTGTTCTGGTTATTGTTTGGGAGAGGAAGAGTGAAAAGCACGAAGGGTGATGCCGTGACATGATTTTATATTTAAAAGCACGAAGGTTAATGCAGTGCCAATATTGTGATTTTAAAATCACGAAGGGTGATGCCGTGCCATGATATGAGAGATAATGCACGAAGGATAATGCCGTGCCATGATATTGTGAGGTAAAAGCACGAAGGGTGATGCCGTGCACTTGTTTTGGTGAGAATGAGAGTAAAGCACGAAGGGTTATGCCATGCACTTGTTTTGGTGACAACGAGAGTAAAACACGAAGGGTGATGTCGTGCACTTGTTTGTTCTCTGTTGTTATTTTGATACTAGATGGTTGTCGTGTTCTGTTACTCAATAAGTGTTTTCCCTTTTGTACCCCTGCATGTTTTCCTCGTATTTGTACTTAATTATTTACTTCCTGCCATTATTTCTATTATATGTTATTGAATTTCACAGGTGTTTATTATTGTCGTGTCCTAGCCTCGTCACTACTTCATCGAGGTTAGGCTCGACACTTACTCAATACATAGGGTCAGTTGTACTGATGCTACACCTGTACTTCTTTATGTTGTGCAGATTACGGAAACCGGACCCAGTTAACATTGAGCGAGGGAGTATCCTTCAATCCACGACGACACCGAGGTAGTTCTGCAAGTGTTCGTAGGCCTTGGCGTCACCATCTATTTCTTTTGTTCTGTCTTATCTTGTATTTCTAGACAGCTACGCTTGTTTATTTCAGACACATGTTTTTAGTAAATCTTAGACTGTCCGTGAAATTGTGACACCAGTTCTGGGGTTATGTTTATGGAAATTTCGTAAGATGTATTATTTAAGTTGTTGAATTTCTTATCTTCCACATTCTTATTTATATTTGTTCTTGTATATCACTTTTTAAATGCTAAATAACAAAGGAATAAATCAAAATAACCAATAACGTTGGCTTGTCTAGCGGGTTCAACGTTAGATGCCATCACGACCCAAAGGTGGGATTTCGGGTGGTAACAAGTTGGTATTAGAGCCCTAGGTTGCTTAGGTCTCACAAATTCACGGACAAACTTGGTAGAGTCTGAGGGATCGGTACAAAGACGTCTATACTTATTCCCTAGAGGCTGCAAAGTTAGGAATAACTTCACATTTCTCCTTCTCTGTCGTGCGGTTTGAATTCAAACCGCTAACTGATTTTCTATTCTATTATCTCGCAGATGGCGAGAAGGCATGCTTCCTCATCTACCGATCAGAAGCCCGATCCTCCTGTTGCAGCTCCTACGAGGGGCCGAGGACGAGGCCCAGGCCGAGGTAGAGCCAGGGCTCAGTCCAGAGCAACAACCCCAGTAGAGGACCCACAGGTAGACTTTACGGTGAGGTCCCTGCTCAGTCAGTTCCAGTCGGACCAACTCAGGTCCCAAATGGGTTCATTGCCACCCCATTTCTTCAGGACGCTCTGGTCCGTTTAGTGGGCCTTATGGAAAGCATGGCTCCGGCTGGTCTTCTTCCTACTGCACCAGCAGCCTCTCAGGCTGGGGGAGGGACCTAGACTCCTGCTACCCGCACACCAGAGCAGCTAGCTCCTCAGTTCCAGACTCCAGCACCTCAAGCAGCTAGAGCAACTCATCCGGGTTTTGTGTCACAGACAATGGAGGGGGCAGCCATGTCTGCCGATGCTTTGTGGAGATCGGACCGGTTCACCAAGCTATTTTATACTACATTTACTGGCACACCATCAAAGGATCCCCAGGATTTATTGGACAGTTGCTACGAGGTTCTTCAGAACATGGGCATCGTGGAGTCCAATGGAGTTGATTTTGCTACATTCCGTCTTTCTGGTGCCGCCAAGACTTGGTGGAAGGACTACTGTTTGACCAGACCAGCTGGGTCTTCGCCTTTAACTTGGGCTCATTTCTTGAGTTATTCTTGGAGAAGTTTCTACCAGTTACTTAGGGAGAGGGTCTTCGGAGGCAGTTTGAGCGCCTCCAGCAGGGATCTATGATTGTTACACAGTATGAGACCAGGTTCATTACTTTAGCCAGACATGATATCATGATACTCCCCACTGATCGTGAGAGGGTGAGGAGGTTTATTGAGGGTCTAGCTCAGCCTATTAGACTCCAGATGTCCAGAGAGACATGTACTGATATTTCATTCCAGGAGGCGGCCAATGTGGCCAGGCGTATTGAGATGGTCTTATCACAGGGAAGTGGTCAGGGGTCTGACAAGAGACTTCACCATTCCGGTTGATTCAGTGGTGCCTCATCTGGAGGCAGAGATTCCTTTGGCAGAGGTCAACCTCCTAGGCCATTCCAGTCAGCACTTCAGGTATCCCACAGTGCACCATCAGCTTCTATCAGTGCACCCCCTCTTCAGAGCTTCCAGGGTGGTTATTCTTGTCGAAAAGGACAGTTTCAGGGCCAACAACATCAGCAGCAGAGGGCTTGTTACTCTTTTGGTGATATAGGGCACATTGCTAGGTATTTCCCCAGAGCTTCTGGTAGTTTTCAGCATCCGGGTTCTCGTGCTATGATTCCCGCACCAGGTGCACCCCCACCCCCAGCCAGCTAGGGGTGGAGGTCGAGGTGCCAGATGTGGAGGCCAGTCAGTTAGAGGTGGAAGACAGGCTATGAGAGGTAGAGGTCAGCCCGCAATAGGTCGACCCAGAGATGTTCAGGTTGGAGGGGCTCCGCCCCGATGCTATGCTATTCCTGCCAGGCCTGAGGCTGAGGCCTCTGATGCAGTCATTACAGGTATGGTTTCAGTTTTCAGTAGAGATGCTTCAGTTTTATTTGATCCAGGGTCTACATTCTTGTCACGACCCCAAATCTAGGCCAGTCGTGATGGAGCCTATCATGGAACTAGGCCAGCCAAAACCCAAACTCGAATCATAATAAACTTCCATTTACATCTTTACCATACTGATACCCATAAAAGTTTCCTTTAAACATTTATAACACAATTAAAGCTACACTGAATATTAATACAACCCCCGAGAACCCTGAGTCACTGGCCATGAGCATCTACATAAAATATACAACTCAACGAAAATAAATTCTTTAATAGTAAGCAGGAGAGGGAGCAGGACTGCGGACACATGCAGCTACCTCGCAAACCTCCGAGAATATCTGGAACTGATAGACAGCTCACCCTGCCCTAACACCTGAATCTGCACACAAGGTGCAGGGAGTAATGTGAGTACACCAACTCAGTATTAATGAAAATAAATCAGGTCTGAGCAGCAAGAAACACATAAAAATCAATGTCATCAAATCACAAGATGCACAACCTTTCTCCCCAACAGTATAACTTAGATATATGAAATCATCACGCCTTAAAACCAATTTTAGAAAATACTTTGAAGAATGTATATTTTCAACAACTTCAAATCGAAAGATTTAGTATGAAAATGAAATGAATCATATAGAGGCCCCTCAGACAAACCATATTTCATAAGCTCAGCGTGAAAGTAGTAAAATCATAAGTAGCCCCTCGGGAAAAACATGTATCATAATCAGCCCCTCGGACATGCCTCACAGTCACTCATAATCAGTCACTCAGCACCTCACAGTCACTCAGCACCTCACAATCACTCATGCCTCCCAATCACTCGTCACTCGGCACTCTGTGCGCTCACTAGGGGTGTGTACAGACTCCGGAGGGGCTCCTTCAGCCCAAGCACTAATATCACTCAGCACCTCACAATCACTCACCACCTCACAATCAGGCCCTCGTCCTCACTCAGCAGAACTACTCAAAAGCCCCTCGGGCGAATAAGTAAAACAGGGTTCTCGACCCAAAACATCATTTTTTAATCTCAAGTAGTGTAAATCAGGCTGAGTTTCAAAAACAGTAAGCACAATGTGGCTGAGTGAAATCATCAACAAATAATGAGGAAAAACAGTAGTAAAAGTCCCCCAAAGGGTCTAAACAGATCGGCACGAGGCCCCAAACACGGCTTATAGCCCAAATATTTCAACAAATTTTTAGAACATCATTTAACATAAGGTTTTGAGTAGAATATGCAACTCAATAGTTGCCGCGGAGAGGACCTAGTCCAATCCAAAAATCAGTATGCGCCACATACTCATCATCCGACATGTGCGCCATTCTAAAATCAGTGAGAAATATGTAATCCGGGGTTCCATACCCTCAGGACAAGATTTATAACCATTCTTACCTCTACCGGACCACAACACTAGTCCCCTATGCTCTTTCCCCTCAAATTTTCTCCCGATTGCTCCGAATCTAGGAAAAACCATTTTAACATAATCAATATATACCAAAGGAACACAACCAAATCAAAAACTATCAAATTGTACAAGAATTTCGAAATTCGGCCAAACTCGAGCCCCGGGCCCACGCTTCGGAATCCGATAAAATTTTCATCACTAGAATCCTCATTCCCTTACGAGTCGATCCATACCAAATTTACCAAAATCCGACCTCAATTTCCCACTCAAAACACCAAAAGAATTTTTCAAAATTTCCTCCCATTTCCCCCCAACTCTTCTACTTTAATTCCTCAAATTGCATGGTGAAAATCAAGAAAAATTCATGAAATTGAACCAAAAATGATTGAAGAACACTTACCACAAGAACCCCGCTGAAAATCTCATCCAAAATGTCCTTCCCCTGAGCTCTCTAATGGAAAAACAAGTTATGGCCAAGAACCCCCAAAATAGATCTTAAAAACTGATTGCCTAGGCCTCTTTCTTCACTGCGATCGCGGAAGCTCCCACGCGGTCGCGAAGAACAAATCTGCTTCCCCATCACATTACACTACGCGATCGCAGACATCCACACGCGATCGCGATTAATCAAGCATAAACCCACACGATCACGAAGAACAACAGCTCAGCCCACTCACGCGCCCTTAGAATCCTCTACGCGATCACATAAACACCCACGCGATTGCACTGCCTTACCTGAACAACCTATGTGATCACAATCCTAAGCATGCGATCGCATAGAACAAATTACCTGCCCCACTCTTTACTCTACATGATCGCAAACATCATCCCGTGATCGCGTAGAAGGAAACCAGAACCTCACACCAGCTTACACACCCGAAGCCCTCGGGACCTCAACCAAACATACCATCATTTCCCATACCATCATTCAAACTTAGTCGATCCTTCGAAACACCAAAAACAACGCAAAAAGCACCTAAAGTTCAAGCCTATGAACTTTGAAACTTCCAAATTTCGCCAACTACGCCGAAACCAACCAAAACACTTTCGATTGACATGAAATTTTGCACACACACTCAAAATGACATTACGGACCTGCTCCAACTTCCGAAATCTCATTCCAACCCCGATAACCTATTTTCCACTACCGGCCGGAAATCGCCAAAAACTAACTTTCACCAATTCAAGCCTAATCCTACACCGGACATCAAACATTTATTCCGAACACACTCCTAAGTCCCGAATCACCTAACGAAGCCATCTGATCCATAAAATCTGCATTCTGAGGTCGTTCACCAATAAGTCAACTCTCAGTTGACTTTCTCAACTATTAGGCTACCTTGAGAGATCAAATGCCTCAATTCTCATCATGACCACTCTGAACTCGAACCAACCAATCCAACATACATAAATGAAGCTGAATGTGACGACCCGGTTGGTCGTCTTAATAATTAACGCCCCGATACCCTGTTAACTATTTTCCCCAAGTCTATTTCTGCTTAATTGAATTGCCGAGACGTTCGGTTTTATGTTTCAGAGAGTTTTGGGACACTTAGTCCCCAAATGAGAGCTTAAGTGTTGGAACGTTTCTCGTAGTCAGAGCAGTGTGAAGACGGAATCGGAATGGAAATTCGATGGTTCTGTTAGCTCCGTTAGGAGATTTCAGGGTTGGGAGCGTGTTCGGAATGTATTTTGGAAGTCCGTAGCTCATTTAGGCTTCGAATGCTGAAGTTTGAATTTTTGGAGTTTCCGGTCCGATAGTGAATTCTTGATCCGAGGGTTGGAATGGAATTTTGGAAGTTTCAGTAGTTCCGTCATGTCATTTGGGATGTGTGTGCAAAATTTGAGGTCATTCGGATAAGTTTAGACGTGTTTCGGCGTCAGATGTGAATTCTAGAATTTTCTTGAGTTATTAGGCTTGAATCTATGCATATTTGAGTATTTTGATGTTATGAGACGTGTTTTTAAGGCTCGAACTAGTTTAAATGAGGTGCTAGGAGGCCTCGGGGTCGTTTCGAATGCTTAACGGGTGGAATATGGGAATTTTGTTGCTGCTGAACCAGGCTCTTCTGGTGTCTTCGCACCTGCGAAGGTTTTTTTGTAGGTGCGGACTCACAGGCGCGTGGGTTTGATCGCAGGTGCAATATAGGGGTGTTTGACCAGTGGTCGCAGGTGCGACCTGGGTTTCGCAGGTGCGGGACCGCAGGCGCGTCCAAAAGACCACAGGTGCGGCCCCAGTGCTTTTAAGTGACTTCCTCACCTATGATGCTTTTTCTGCAGGTGCGGTGATCGAGTCGGCAGGTGCGGATTTCCTGGGTATTTTATTCCAAAAATCTGAGAGTTCATCTCATTATTCTAAAAATCGGGTAAAAGCTCAAGAAGTGGCGATTTTCTGTGGATTTCAAAGAGGAGGATATTAGGTAACATTTACTAATCCTAATTCATTGTTAGACCATTAATTCCCGTTGTTTTCTTTAGTTTAATTATCAAAAATGGGGGAAAAACCATAGGAAAGGGATGAAATTTCCCAATCCGAAATTCTGGAAAATGGTGAGGTTTTTGGCATCGAATTTCGATTGTTTCTAGTTAAATGAGTTCGTGAGTGAATGGGTGTCCGGAAAAATATGAATTTTACCTGATTCCGAGTCGTGGGCTCGAGGGGCATTTTGGTCATTTTACATAATGTCGCGCCTTAGCTTGAATTAAACAGTATAATCTGTTGCATGAGATGTTATTTACGATAGGCAATTGAATTGTATAGATTTGGTCCATTTGGAGTCGGATACTCGTGGAAAACGTGTGGTTTCAAGTTGATTTCGAGCCGGTTCGAGGTAAGTGGTTTTGTGTGGGGGACCTTTCCCCTTAGGATGTGATATTTGGTAATTGAATGCCTGGTGCGTGAGGTGAGGAGCGCGTACTTGTGCAAATTGTTGAAAAATCCGGTTTACTTTAAATATTTAGACTGAGTTTCTTTCTTACCTGCTTCATTCTTCTTGCAGTTATAGTCTATGTTAGCTTAGAAAATCATGCCTAGTTGCCTTAATTGCTTATTTGCTTAATTTCCCTTAATTGCACTACATGAAGTATGTTAGACTAGAATTACCTGTTTCCTTGTGTTTTATGCACTCGAATTCTGAACGTCTTCTTGTTGTGGCTGTGTATTTATTTTGGGAATACGGGACGATATCCCGGGAGATCCCATTGCATATTTACTTTGGGACTACGGGACGGTATCCCGGGAGATTTCCCTGCTTATTTACTTTGGGACTACAGGACGGTATCCTGGGAGATTCCCCTGCTTATTTACTTTGGGACTATGGGACGGTATCCCGGGAGATCCCCCTGCACACTAATATTAGGACTACGGGACGGTATCCCGGAAGATCCTTTGGATATACATATGATGGACTACGGGACGGTATCTCGGAAGATCCTTCGGATATACATATGATGGACTATGGGACGGTATCCCGGAAGATCCTTTGGATATACATATGATGGACTATGGGACGGTATCCCAGAAGATCCTTTGAATATACATATGATGGACTACGGGACGGTATCCCGGAAGATCCTTTGGATATACATATGATGGACTATGGGACGGTATCCCAGAAGATCCTTTGAATATACATATGATGGACTACGGGACGGTATCCCGGAAGATCCTTTGGATATACATATGATGGACTATGGGACGGCATCCCGAGAGATCCTTCGGATATACAGATGATGGACTACGAGACGGTATTCCGGAAGGTCCACTGGATATTTGAGAAAAGGACTACAGGACGGTATCCTGGTAGATCCTCGTTGTTACCATTTTTATTATACTTTACATATTCCGGGTTTACTCTATTCTTGTGTTTAGTTATCGCCTTGTTTGACCTGTCTTATTTCGCTGCTGTACTCATTATTTCCGCTGGTTTTCATACTGTAAATTTATATTATATTGTTTGACCTTAGTAGGGCCCTGACTTCCTCGTCACTACCCGACCGAGGTTAGGCTTGGCACTTACTGAGTACCGCTGTGGTGTACTCATGCCCTTTCCTGCGCATTTTTTTCATGTGCAGATCCAGGTACCTCCACTCAGGAGCACTATCCCCGAGATTGAGAGATACAACAGATACTTCGAGGTATATCTGCCGCGTCCGCAGACTAGGAGTCTCTATCTTATTCCAGCTTTTATGAAAAGTTTATCCTTCCTTACAGTTGTATAGTTATTCTGGAGTTAGAGCAGTGTATTATATTCTGTTAGCCTGTGGTTCCCGTGAGTTTTCGGGTTTTGGGGTGATGTTGTAGACTTCCGTATTTTGGGTTGTATGTGCCAAGTGCCAATTATATATAATCTTTCTTTTAGATTGCTCAGTTCCTTTGTACTTACTTATTTATGCATTTATGTTATTATTCCCCATTGTTAGGCTTACCTAGTCATAGGGACTAGGTGCCGTCACGACATGTTCAAGGAGGGCGAACTGGGTTCGTGACAAGTTAGTATTAGAGCTTTAGGTTCATAGGAATCACGGAACACAGGCCGATTTATTAGAGTCTCGCTGATCGGTACATAGACGTCTGTACTTATCTACGAGAGGCTATGTAACTGTTTAGGAAAAATCTTCACTTCATTAAATTCCTTGTCGTGCAATATCTTTTGACATCAATTCTAAAACTCTGCCTTCTATTCTCTCACAGATGGTGAGGACACGTGCTACTCGGGACGATCAGGCACCTGTGCCCCCTACAGCAGCCGCCAGAGGCCGAGGACGCGCACGTGGTCCTGCGAGAGCACCGACGCAAGCTGCCGCCGAGGTACCACCAGCAGATCCAGCCGAGGTCTAGACACCTGCCATGCCTACTGCCACTACTACTCCAGCTCTTCAGGAGACATTAGCTCAGTTCATGTCCATGTACACCACTCTGGCTCAGGCAGGGTTGCTTCCCCTTGCTGCAGCCACATCTCAGGCCGGGGGAGGAGCACAGACTCCCGCCGCCCGTACTCCTGAGCAGCGAGTGCATATGGAGAGGTCCCAGAGATCATTCCTGTACCGTCTGTAGTGCCAACTCAGCCCGAGGAGGGTTCATCTGCTTCAGAGGATAAGCAACGGAGACTTGAGAGGTTCAAGAAGTATGACCCTCCGGTATTCAGTGGACTAGCATCAGATGATGCCTTGGGATTTATAGAGGAGTGTCACCGCATTATTTTCACTATGGGATTAGCCGGATCTAGTGGTGTTTCCTTTATTACCTTATAGATTTGCGGGGCCTCCTATGATTGGTGGCACACCTATGAGTTAGACAGTCCGGAGGAGGCTGCTTCACTGACCTGGACCTAGTTCTCAGATATGTTCCTGAGGGAATTTGTTCCTCAGAGCCTCAAGGACGCATGGCGCGCAGAGTTTGAGCATTTGCGCCAGGGTGCTATGACGGTTTCAGAGTATGCTATCTGTTACACCAGATTGGCTAGGCATGCACCGGTTTTGGTTACTATTGTACGCGCGAGGGATCACCGATTCATTGAGGGTATTACCCCACCCATCAGATCTAGCATGGCTCGAGAGTTGGAGATGGACATTCCTTATCAGTAGGTAGTGAGCATTTCTAGGTGGATCGAGGGTATGCTTGCTAGGGAGCGAGAGGAGAGAGAGGCCAAGAGGTCTCGAGAGTCGGGGCACTACTCTGGTGCCCGTACCCAGTAGCAGGTCGTCATAGTAGGGGTTATATGGTCTGCCCAGTTTATTCAGCTCTTCCAGCAGCCAGCGGTACCCCAGCTCCACCCAGGCCTCATAAGCCTTACTATGCAACTCCGGTTTCTAGCGCGCCTCCTGCGCGGGGTGCTTTCAGGGATCAGTCTAGCAGACCTGGCCCTAGCCAGTCACAGCCACCACGTCCTCCCAGAGCTTGTTTCGAGTGTGGCGATACACACCATGTGGTTAGGGACTGCCCCAGACTTGGTAGGGGTGCATCTTCACAGACTTTTCAGCCACAACGTGCTCAGCAGAGTTCTCAGGCTATGATCATAGCTCCAGCTGCTACTTCATCTGCCTAGTCAGCCAGGGACGGAGGTCGCGGAGGTAAAGGTCGCCCTCGAGGGGGAGTCCATGCCAGATATTATGTTATTACTGCTCGTACCGAGGTTGTTGCCTTTGATTCTGTCACCACAGATATTATACTGGTTTGTGACAGAGATGCATTGGTTCTATTCGATCCAGGATCCACGTAATCTTATGTGTCTTCTGATTTTGCTCTGCATTTGGGTATAGCCCGAGATTCTTTGGGTTCTCCTATTTATGTTTCTACTCTTGTGGGAGATTCTCTTATTGTGGACCGCATTTATCGGTCGTGTTTGGTTACTATTCGTGGTTTTGAGACCAGCGCGGATTTATTGTTACTCGATATGGTGGATTTTGACATTATCTTGGGCATGGACTGGTTGTCACCCCATTATTCTATTCTTGATTGTCATGATAAAGCCATGATGTTGGCTATGCTAGGTGTTCCGCGTGTTGAGTGGAGTGGTACTTTTATATCACACTCCCAGTAGAGTTATCTCTTTTCTTAGAGCTCAGCATATGGTTGAGAATGGGTGTGCCGCGTATTTGGCTTATGTGAGAGATGTCAGTGTTGATACCACTTCTGTTGATTCAGTTTCAGTGGTACGGGATTATCCCGATGTGTTTCTAGCTAATCTTCCAGGCATGCCGCCCGATAGAGACATTGATTTTGGCATTGATTTGTTGCCGGGCACTCAACCCATTTCCATTCCTCCTTACCGTATGGCTCCTCCTGAGTTGAAGGAGTTGAAGGATCAGTTACAAGAATTGCTTGATAAGGGTTTTATTCAACCCAGTGTTTCACCTTGGGGTGCTCCTGTCTTATTTTTGAAAAAGAAAGATGGTTCTATGTGCATGTGTATTGATTATCGCCAGTTGAACAGGGTAACAGTAAATAACCGTTATCCCTTGCCTCGTATTGATGATTTATTTGACCAGCTTCAGAGCGCACATGTATTTTCTAAGATTGATTTACGCTCAGGTTACCATCAGTTGAAGATTCGGGAGCCGGATATCCCGAAGACTGCTTTCAGGACCCGATATGGCCATTATGAGTTTCTAGTTATGTCATTCGGGCTGACTAATTCCCCCGCAACATTTATGCATTTGATGCACAGTGTGTTCAGGCCATATCTCGACTCGTTCTTCATTGTTTTCATAGATGATATTCTTGTTTACTCCCGGAGTCGGGAAGATCATGAGCAGCACCCGAGGTCAGTGCTTCAGACCTTGAGAGAGAAGAAGTTGTATGCAAAGTTCTCAAAATGTGAGTTCTGGTTGAGTTCTGTGGCATTCTTAGGCCATGTGGTATCGAGTGAGGGCATTCGAGTGGATCCGAAGAAGGTAGAGGCCGTGCAGAGTTAGCCCAGGCCATCCTCAGTTGCAGAGATTCACAGTTTCCTTAGCTTGGCGGGTTACTACTGCCGTTTTGTGGAGGGATTTTCATCGATTGCAGCCCCTATGACTAGGTTGACCCAGAAGGGTGTTCCATTTCAGTGGACAGAGGAGTGTGAGGCGAACTTTCAGAAGCTCAAGACAGCTTTGATTACAGCCCCAATCTTGATATTGCCTACTGGTTCGGGGTCTTATACAGTTTATTGTGATGCCTCGCGAGTTGGCCTTGGAGTGGTGTTGATGCAGGACGGTAGGGTGATTGCCTACGCGTCCAGACAATTGAAGATACATGAGAAGAATTACCCTGTCCATGACCTTGAGTTAGCTGCCATTGTTCATGCCTTGAAGATCTGGCGCATTATTTGTACGGTGTGCCTTGTGAGATTTATACTGACCATCAGAGTTTGCAGCACATATCAGGCAGAAGGATCTAAATTTGCGCCAGCATAGATGGTTAGAGTTTCTAAAGGATTATGACATCACTATATTATACCACCCGGGGAAGGCCAATGTGGTGGCCGACGCCTTGAGTCGCCGGGCGGAGAGTTTGGGGAGTTTGGCATACCTTCATGCAGCTGAGAGGCCTTTAGCCTTAGATGTTCAGTCCTTAGCCAGTCAGTTCGTGAGATTGGATCTTTCTGAACCTTGCCGGGTATTGGCTTGTGTGGTTTCTCGGTCTTCCTTATTCGACCGTATCAGGGAGAGGCAGTATGATGATCCTCATTTACTTGTCCTCAGGGACACGGTCCAGCACGGTGATGCTAGAGATGTGACCATTGGAGATGACGGGGTATTGAGGATGCAGAGCCGGATTTGTGTGCCCAATGTTGACGGGCTTCGGGAGTTGATTTTAGCAGAGGCCCATAGTTCGTGGTATTTCATCCATCCGGGTACTGCGAAGATGTATCAGGATTTGAGGCAGCACTATTGGTGGCGAAGAATGAAGAAGGATATAGCAGAGTTTGTAGCCAAGTGNCTAGAGTGGAAGTGGGAGCAGATCACCATGGACTTTGTGGTTGGGCTTCCTCGGACTTTAAAGAAGCATGATGCTATCTGGGTGATTGATGATCGGCTAACCAAATTAGCCCATTTCATTCCGGTGCTGACTACTTATTCATCGGGAGCGGTTGGCGGAGTTATATATTCGGGAGATCGTTCGTCTGCATGGTATTCCAGTTTCTATTATTTCAGACAGAGGTACTCAGTTCACTTCACAGTTCTGGAGAGCCATTCAGTAGGAGTTAGGTATCAGGGTGGAGTTGAGCACAACATTTCACCCCCAGACGGATGGACAGTCCGAGCGCACTATTCAGATTCTTGAGGATATGCTCCGTGCGTGTGTGATTGAGTTTGGAGGGTCTTGGGATCAGTTCTTTCCATTGGCAGAGTTTGCTTACAACAACAATTATCAATCTAGCATTCAGATGGCGCCGTATGAGGCTTTATATGGTAGAAGGTGCAGATCTCTGGTGGGTTGGTTCGAGCCGGGTGAGGCCAGGCTATTGGGCACAGAGTTGGTTAAAGATGCATTGGAGAAGGTCAAGGTGATTCAGGATAGACTCCGTACAGCCCAGTCCAGACGAAAGAGTTACGCGGACCGTAAGGTTCATGATGTTTCATATATGGTCGGAGAGCGGGTTCTGCTTCGGGTTTCGCCTATGAAGGGCGTTATGAGATTTGGGAAGAAAGGGAAGTTGAGTCCGAGGTTCATTGGCCCTTTTGAGATATTGAGGCATGTTGGGGAGGTTGCTTATGAGCTTTCCTTACCTCCCATCTTGGTAGGAGTTCATCCGATATTTCATGTTTCGATGCTCCGGAGGTATCACAGTGACCCGTCCCATGTCTTGGATTTCAGCTCAGTCCATTTGGGCAAGGATCTATCATATGTTGAGGAGCCTGTAGCTATATTGGACAGGCAGGTCAGAAAGCTCAAGTTGAAGAACATTACTTCAGTAAAGGTTCAGTGGCGGGGTCAGCCAGCCGAGGAGGCGACCTGGGAGACCGAGCAGGATATGAGCTGTTACCCTCATCTTTTCACTACTTCAGGTATGTCTTTATGATCATTCGAGGACGAACAAATTTTTAAGTGTAGGAGGATGTGATGACCCGGTCGGTCGTCTTAAGAATTAACGTCCCGATCCCCTGTTAACTATTTTCCCCAAGTCTATTTCTGCTTAATTGAATTGCCGGGACATTCGGTTTTAAGTCTCGGAGAGTTTTGGGACCCTTAGTCCCCAAAGGAGAGCTTAAGTGTTGGAAAGTTTCCCGTAGTCGGATCAGTGTGAAGACGACCTCGGAATGGAAATCCGATGGTTCCGTTAGCTCCGTTAGGAGATTTCGTGGTTGGGAGCGTGTTCGGAATGTATTTTGGAAGTCCGTAGCTCATTTAGGCTTGGAATGCTGAAGTTTGAATTTTTGGAGTTTCCGGTCCGATAGTGAATTCTTGATCCGAGGGTCGGAATAGAATTTCGGAAGTTTCATTAGTTTCGTCATGTCATTTGGGATGTGTGTGCAAAATTTGAGGTCATTCGGATAAGTTTAGACGTGTTTCAGCGTCGAATGTGAATTCTAGAATTTTCTTAAGTTCTTAGGCTTGAATCTATGCATATTTGAGTATTTTGTGTGGGGTACCTTTCCCCTTAGGATGTGATATTTGGTAATTGAATGCCTGGTGCGTGAGGTGACGAGCGCATACTTGTGCAAATGGTTGAAAAATCCAGTTTACTTTAAATATTTAGACTGAGTTTCTTTCTTACCTGCTTCATTCTTCTTGCAATTATAGTCTATGTTATCTTAGAAAATCATGCCTAGTTGCCTTAATTGCTTATTTGCTTAATTTGCCTTAATTGCACTACGTGAAGTATGGTAGACTAGAATTACCTGTTGCCTTGTATTTTATGCACTCTAATTCTGAACGTCTTCTTGTTGTGGTTGTGTATTTATTTTGGGACTATAGGACGGTATCCCGGGAGATCCCCCTGCATATTTACTTTGGGACTACGGGACGGTATCTCGGGAGATTCCCCTGCTTATTTACTTTGGGACTACAGGACAGTATCTTGGGAGATTCCTCTGCTTATTTACTTTGGGACTACGGGATGGTATCCTGGGAGATCCCCCTGCACACTGATATTAGGACTACGGGACGGTATCCTGGAAGATCCTTTGGATATACATATGATGGACTACGGGACGGTATCCCGGAAGATCCTTCAGATATACATATGATGGACTATGGGACGGTATCCCGAAAGATCCTTTGGATATATATATGATGGACTACGGGACGATATCTCGGAAGATCCTTTGGATATACATATGATGGACTACGGGACAATATCCTGGGAGATCCTTCAGATATACAGATGATGGACTACGAGACGGTATCCCGGAAGGTCCACTAGATATTTGAGAAAAGGACTACAGGATGGTATCCTGGTAGATCCTCGTTGTTACCATTGTTATTATACTGTACATATTTCGGGTTTACTCTATTCTTGTGTTTAGTTATCGCCTTGTTTGACCTGTCTTATTTCACTGATGTACTCATTATTGCCACCGGTTTTCATACTGTAAATTTCTATTATATTGTTTGACCTTAGTAGGGCCCTGACCTTCCTCGTCACTACCCGATCGAGGTTAGGCTTGGCACTTACTGAGTACCGCTGTGGTGTACTCATGCCTTTTTCTGCACATGTTTTTCATGTGCAGATCCAGGTACCTTCACTCAGGCGCACTATCCCTGAGGTTGAGAGATACAGTAGAGACTTCGAGGTATGTCTGCCGCGTCCGCAGACCAGAAGTCTCTATCTTATTCCACCTTTTGTGAAAAGTTTATCCCTCCTTACAATTGTATAATTATTTTTGAGTTAGAGCAGTGTATTATATTCACTTATCCTGTTGTTCCCGTGAGTTTCCGGGTTTTGTGGTGATGTTTTAGATTTCCATATTTTGGGTTGTATGTGCCAAGTGGCAATTATATACAGTCTTTCTTTTAGATTGCTCAGTTCCCTTTTACTTACTTATTTCTGCATTTATGTTGTTATTTCGCATTGTTAGGCTTACCTATTCATAGGGACTAGGTGTCGTCATGACATGTTCACGGAGGGTGAACTGGGGTCGTGACACTGAACCACATAAAAATGAAGCATAAACGGGGGAAACGGGGCTAAACTCTCGGAACGACCGGCCGGCTCGTTACATCCTCCCCCACTTAAACATACGTTCGTCCTCAAACGTGCCAAGAGTTATTCTCCAACACTATCAAACTGTTACGTAGCTTACCATGCACATACCCGGGGGCGATCCCACATCACCCTATCCCATATAGGTCCAATGGCACAATACCGTTGAAATTTTGAAATCCAAATCCTGGCCCATAAACCTTAGAACCAAATTCCCACTTCTGAAATAATATACAAGATCAAAATTTCCATAACTATAGACTGAACAAGTCTGAACATGCTGAATCAAGCCATATACGCACCCAAGATGAAATCACATAATACACCGCGTGACTCAAACACTCATAGCAATAACGCTTAACCACAATAACTGCTCAAAACAACCCAATACCGGTACATAACCCCTGATCAAGAAATGCCTCGCTCTAACACTTCCATATACTCACGATGATTAAAGAAGCACGTAGAACTAACAACCATTTGTCTGATTAGTCAGACATGAAACCCCCCCTTCCCAAACAGGAATTATAGCAGATTTTAAGCCGAATCCCGATATTATCCCTCCAGCTATGCTATAAAAAATTCTGAAAATGTTCATTCTAGGTCCAATGACCTCTTCTCATCCATCACGACTACCCTGATAACATGACACTAACCATTCGACACATTGATACAATTCGAAGCCAAAACCTGTGCAACTTGTGCACTTATCAGCAACTTCCCAATTTAATCAAATTATATAAAAGATCCCCACGAGAGGACTATCCTGCCATTAACAATTACCATCACCATATCATACTAACAACCTGGCACACACACCGTAAAAATCAAAAACACATGTATCCAATACCAAAGGTCATACCCCTACATAACTCCGCTACACTGCGCGATCTCATCCAACGCCGGTCCACTTGAAATACTTCAAGACACCTTGCCCAAAATCAATAACCACTCGAAATTTGACATCAAGTACTCAAAGTGCATTGCCATAACCATGGGGGAAACCGGACGATACCATGCCACCCGAAACAGAAGGTATATAACCAACACGTCTCAATCCTGCAACACCCAATTACTTAACTTACTCAAATCTAGCTATAACGCCCAATTAGAACCGCACGATATGTGCATATAACCAATAATCACCACTCCTCGCAACACCGAAGGGTAACTCATAGATCACTCCAGAACATGAACAAATTAATCACAATTGAATGGTACATTTCTCAATAACAGAAATTCAGAGCCAACAATTTCGACCCGGTGTAGAACACACACCCATATTAGCCTATCAGTGACCCTAAATTAACTCTGATCACCCACAACAGATAGACAACTTATCGAAAAGTTCATAATGATAGAATCATGGTACATACTAACATTCGACTAGCTCAACTCGCATCTTCACAGTTCACTACCACAAAATATCCTTTTTATGAGAACTCTCAGTCTCCAAGTCCATGAAACGTACGGATTACATATCTGGTCACAACTCCACCGCTCAAATACATAACACTTCCCAAATACTCACTCATTCCACGGGGATACCCCTATAATTCTTTCGTTTACCAAGAAACCTTCAATATCAACAGTCGATCCAACAATAAGGCGTCGTGATACCAATGAAGTATCCTTAACTCAAACACATTTCTCTTTCTGAAATATATACCCTTATCAAGTCATACCATTTAGTGATATCAGCTACCTAGTCATCTGAAGTTGCCCATGATGCCTAAGAATTTATGACCTTCCTTCCAGAACCAAACCGTGACCTCACATATGCACATCCCGACTCTACCCAACTTACCGCATACGCCATGTCAACCTAGGAAGAATACAGGAACTCCATGGTCCCCTCTGAGCCACAAGCAACTATGTACCCAACTAGCCAAGAACTCCCATTGGATACCATTTAGAAACAAATTCACTACACGTCATATGAAAATATGCACCCTTAACCGCGGTAGAAACTATCAGGAACTATCCGAAATCCCATTTGCGCAACACCAACCCATCATGACTGAATTCTTCTAACTCGACCAACTACGGAGGCCACCAAAAATCCAAGAGAACTGCTAAGAAACACCCGAAAAAACTCGTCACCTTATGAACACCCAAAGAACTAATCGTATCCCTTACAATACCGATACGACCTACTACCAAGTTGCCCTATTTACCCAAGTTTCTTCTGACTTACCTTCAAATTGACACTTCCTCCTACTGTAATACCACAAATTTGCAACCCAGACTCACCACACGTGACCCAAGAAAAAAACCATACAATCTAAGGCTCATAAGCGACTGAATACTCCCTCAATTATCCCCAAATGCACCACATTAGAAAAACTTACCCTGAAGAGACTTCCTGCGAATCTAAAGCCATTACCTTCACCTTCCTGATACCGACATGTAGAATCCATGATGATGTAGAATACCACAAGTCTTGACATCCTAGAACGTAAATCTCAATCACACTGACCAATTAGACATAATCGACCTGACCCGTTTGCACACTAACATACTAGGATAGTAATCCACTCACTTGAAGCCACAAGCAAATTCATACACTGCACACACTACACCTTTTACAATTTCCACTAAATCATTCAATAGAACCCAATTACCCAACAGAGTACATTACAACCTATATCGAAGAAATTTCCATTACTCGTGACATTCCCAGACCCTACACCTGCAGGTCATAACTGATTTACCAATATACCTCGAACTGAAACCAATACCACACATAATCGTGCAATCAACTTATCATTAACAGACTCCCCCACTTGGCTCAAAGCCAACGATCGAGACAAACAATAAATCACAAGGCTCATAATAACACCACCCATCTAACAACTCAAGTCATCTGGAAATCTCGCATTCACCATTGCGATAGTCACGCTAACTTCCACAAGCAATCTAAAATCCAATTACAACATATATCATTTACTGGTAGAAGAGAACTTATTACAGAACTACATAGGGACCACACACCCTGGGACAACCCGCAGGAGATACCCCTGCCCGCTTAGCCTCAACTGTTATCTCTCCATACACAACCAACGCCTACCCTCGAGGCACCACATTACGCGGTAAAAACCTGAAGCTGATGGCAGAACTAACACTGGAGCGGTGGTCACAGAAATCTCGAGCTTCTGGAAGCTCTACCCACACATGTCTGACCACATGGATACCCTCACTGGCCACCACGTGTCCCAAGAATGCTACTAAACCGATCAAAAATTCACACTCGGAGAATTGGCATAGAGTGTTTCCTCCCTGAATCCTTATAATGCCATCCTCAGATGCTGAGTATGCTACTCCCAGCTACGCGAATATGCCAGGATGCCATCAATGAATACAATAACAAGGAGTGCTAATACGGCTGGAATACACCGTTCATCAAATACATGAATGTTATTGGCGCAATGATCAACTCAAAAGACATCACCAGGAACTCATACCCAACAGAAAAATCCGCTTCACTCCACAACTACATAACATGAGAGGTCTTCCAACATACTCACAACTCAAGGCCACATACCAAATCAAGACAGAAATCAAACACTCAATAAATCTTACCACATTTCCAGCCAACCCTTTTGACATAATTCACAGTCTGAACACATCTAACCATCAAATCACACCCTTCACATATGCATCTAGTCACCAATTCTCATCAATAAGAACACAAATGGACATACAAGTCCCCAATTACATGTGCCCACACAATGAAAATCTCAGCACTCAAGCCACAGAATGAATTCGGCCTCAAGTCCTCAAGACTTGCCCATTACTAATATGCCAAAATCACATCTCATACATGGAAGTCACAAGCCGTCAATGCACAACCGATACCAAGCGCTCTCGTGCGCGTTCGAATACATGGAAGGAATTCAAGAGTTACGCTCTTGGCTGAATACAATGGATTCGCACGACAAGAATTTTAAAAATATGAGATTTTCCTAAGGGTTCCGCAGCCTCTCGAAGATAAGTACGGACGTTTATGTAACGATCCGCAAGACTCTACTAAACCTGCTCATGACCAGTGAGTCCTATGTAACCAACTGTCACGACCCCAAATCTAAGCCAGTCGTGATGGCGCCTATCATGGAACTAGGCCATCCAAAACCCAAACTCGAATCATAATAAACTTCCATTTACATATTTACCCTACTGATAACCCATAAAAGTTTCCTTTAAACATTTATAACACAGTTAAAGCTACACTGAATATTAATACAACCCCCGAGAACCCGGAGTCACCGGTCATGAGCATATACATAAAATATACAACTCAACAGAAATAAATTCTAGTAAGCAGGAGAGGGAGCAGGACTGCGGACGCATGCAGCTACCTCGCAAACCTCCGAGAATCTCTGGAACAAATAGACAGCTCACCCTTCCCTAACACCTGAATCTGCACACAAGGTGCAGGGAGTAATGTGAGTACACCAACTCAGTAGTAATGAAAATAAATCAGGTCTGAGCAGCAAGAAACACATAAAAATCAATGTCATCAAATCACAAGATGCACAACCTTTTTCTCCAACAGTATAACATAGATATATGAAATCATCACGCCTTAAAACCAACTTCAGAAAATCCTTTGAAGAATGTATATTTTCAAGAACTTCAAATCAAAAGATTTAGTATGCAAATGAAATGAATCATATAGAGGCCCCTCGGGCAAAACATATTTCATACGCTCAGAGTAAAAGTAGTAAAATCATAAGTAGCCCCTCGGGAAAAACATGTATCATAATCAGCCCCTCGGGCATGCCTCACAGTCACTCATAATTAGTCACTCAGCACCTCACAGTCACTCAGCACCTCATATTCACTCATGCCTCCCAATCACTCGTCACTCGGCGCTCGGCATTCATCACTCGACACTCTATGTGCTCACTGGGGGTGTGTACAGACTCCGGAGGGGATCCTTCAGCCCAAGCGCTAATATCACTCAGAACCTCACAATCACTCAGCACCTCACAATCAAGCCCTCGGCCTCACTCAGAAAAACCACTCAAAAGCCCCTCAGGCGAATCAGTAAAACAGGGTTCTCGACCCAAAACATCATTTTTAAATCTCAAGTAGTGTAAATCAGGATGAGTTTCGAAAACAGTAAGCATAATGTGGCTGAGAGAAATCATCAACAAATAGTGAGGAAAAACAATAGTAAAAATCCCCCAAGGGATCTAAATAGATCGGCACGAGGCCCCAACCACGACTTACAGCCCAAATACTCTACTTAGTTTTCAAGCCAAGAGTTGGTCCGTTAACCACTCGAAACACACACGAGGCCCTCGGGACCTCAACCAAACATACCATCATATCCCATAACATCATTCAAACTTATTTGAGCCTTTGAAACACCAAAAACAATGCAAAAACACCAAAATCACCTCAAATTCAAGCTTATGAACTTTGAAACTTCCAAATTTTGCCAACTACGCCGAAACCATTCCGACCCTGATAGTCTATTTTCCACTGCCGACCGAAAATCGCCAAAAACTAACTTTCGCCAATTCAAGCCTAATCTTACACCGGACATAAAAACTTCATTATGAACACATTATTAAGTCCCAAATCACCTAACGAAGCCATCTGAGCCATAAAATTGCATTCCGAGGTCGTTCACCAATAAGTGAACTCTCAGTTGACTTTCTCAACTATTAGGCTACCTTGAGAGACCAAATGCCTCAATTCTCATCATGACCACTCGGAAAAACCAACCAAACAAACACACATAAATGAAGCTGAACCATATAAAATAAAGAAGAAACAGGGGAAACGAGGCTAAACTCTCGGAACGACCGACCGGGTCGTTATAATTCTTCTATGTGTCTTCATATTTTGCCCCTTATCTGAGCATGCCCTGTGATTCCCTAAGTACTTCTGTATATATGTCTAGCCTTGTGGGTGATTCTATTGAGGTAGATCTAGTCTACCTTTGATGCTTAGTGGTTATTGGTGGTCTGGAGACTCATGTAGATCTTTTGTTTCTTAATATGGTTTACTTTGATGTTATTTTGGGGATGGATTGGTTATCTCCCTACCATGCTATTCTGGACTGTCATGCCAAGACAGTGACCTTGGCCTTTCCAGGGGTACCTTATTTGGAGTGGAGAGAGACTCCCAGTCATTCTTCCGATAGAGTTATTTCATATATGAAGGCTCGACGCATGGTCGAGAAGGGTTGTTTGGCATATTTGGCCTATGTTCGTGATTCTAGTGCTGAGGTTCCTTCTATGCAGTTTGTGCCCGTGGTCAGTGAGTTTCCAGAGGTATTCCCTGCTGACTTGTCGGGTATGCCACCCGACAGGGATATTGACTTTTGTATTGAGGTGGCTCCGGGCACTCAACCCATTTCTACCCCGTTGTATCGTATGGCCCGCCAGAGTTGAAGGAGTTGAAGGATCAGTTGCAGGATTTGTTGGATAAAGGCTTATTAAGCCTAGTGTTTCTCCTTGGGGTGCCCCATTGTTGTTTGTCAAGAAGAAAGATGGCTCAATGAGGATGTGTATTGACTACCGGTAGTTGAACAAGGTTACTATTAAGAATTAGTATCCTTTGCCGAGGATTAATGATTTACTTGACTAGATTCAAGGTGCTACAGTGCTCCTCACGGAAAAGAGAGTAAATCAAAATATCATCAATGAAACCAATCACAAATAAGGCAAAATAAGGCCTGAAAACTCGGTTCATCAACTCCATAAAAGCAGCGGGGGCATTTGTCAATCCAAATGACATCACCAAGAACTCATAATGCCCATACCGAGGGCGAAAAGCTATCTTAGGGACATCAGACGCCCTAATCCTCAGCTGATGGTAACCAGATCTCAAGTCAATCTTGGAAACCATGAGCAGCACCTTCGAGTCGTCCTCCATACTCTGAAGGATAGTCAGTTGTATGCCAAATTTTCCAAGTGTGAGTTCTGGTTGAGTTCGGTTGCATTTCTAGGCCATGTGGTATCATCAGAGGGTATTCAGGTGGATCCCAAGAAGATTTCAGTAGTCAGAGATTGGTCTAGTCCCACTTCAGCTACAAAGATTCGGAGTTTCTTGGGCTTAGCAGGTTATTATCGTCGGTTTGTGAAGGCTTTTCATCCATTGCAGCCTCGATGACCAAATTGACTCAGATGGGTGACCAGTTCAGGTGGTCAGATGAGTGTGAGGCGAGCTTTCAGAAGCTCAAGACAGCCTTGACCACGACGCCGGTGTTAGTCTTGCCCACAGGTTCAGGCCATATACCGTGTATTGTGATGCTTCACGGGTGGAACTTGGTGCTGTGTTGATGCAGGGTGGTAAGGTTATACCCTATGCTTCTCGTCAGTTGAAGGTTCATGAGAAGAACTATCCAGTTCATGATTTAGAGTTAGCAGCTATTGTTCATGCATTGAAGATTTGGAGACATTATCTGTATGGGGTGCCATGTGAGGTGTTCACGGATCATAAGAGTTTGCAGTATTTGTTCAAGCAGAAAGAGTTGAACATGAGGCAGAGGATATAGTTAGAGTTTTTGAAGGATTATGACATTACCATCTTATATCACCGGGGGAAGGATAATGTGGTGGCCAATGCTTTGAGCTGGAAGTCAGCCAGTATGGGTAGTCTTGCTTATTTATTAGTCGGAGAGCGACCGCTTGCTTTAGATGTTCAGGCTTTGGCCAACCGGTTCATGAGATTGGAGGTTTCTGAGACTGGCAGTGTTTTGGCCCATATAGTGGCCCGTTCTTCATTATATGATCGTATCCGGGCCAGGCAGTACGATGATTGTCATTTATGTGTTCTTAGAGATACGGTCTGGCACGGAGGTGCTAAGCAGGTCACAGTTGATAATGAGGGAGTCCTAAGGATGCAGGGTCGGATTTGTGTACCTGATGTTGATGTCATTCGGGAGTTGATATTGCAGGAGGCCCATAGTTCCCGGTATTCCATTCATCCGGGCGCCGCAAAGATGTACCAGGACTTGCGGCAACATTATTGGTGGCAGAGGATGAAGAAGGATATTGTATATATGTAGCTCGTTGCTTGAACTGTCAGCAGTTTAAGTACGAGCACCAGAGACCCGGTGGTTTAATGCAGCAGATTGAGCTTCCCGAGTGGAAGTGGGAGCGTATCACCATGGATTTTTTAGTTGGACTCCCATGGACTCACATGATGTTTGATGTACTGTGGGTCATTGTGGATAGGCTGACCAAGTCAGCATACTTCATTCCTATATCAGTTTTGTATTCTTCAGAGAAGTTGGAAAAAATCTACATCAGGGAAATTGTTCGCTTGCGTGGTGTGCCCGTGTCTATTATATCTGACCGAGGTACTCAGTTAACCTCCCATTTCTGGAAAGTATTTCAGCATGAGTTGGGCAAACGGGTTGATTTGAGCAGAACATTTCATCCTCAGACGGACGGAGAGTCCGAGTGTACTATTCAAAATTTGGAAGATGTGTTGCGAGCATGTGTCATTGCTTTTGGAGGTTCATGGGACCAGTTCTTGCCTTTAGCTGAGTTTACCTACAACAACAACAATCAATGGAGTATTCATATGGCTCTGTATAAGGCTTTGTATGGTAGGCGGTGTCGGTCGCCATTTGGGTGGTTCGACCCGGGAGAGGCTAGATTGTTGGGTTCAGAGTTAGTCTAGGATTCCTTGGATAAAGTGAAGATTATTTCGGATAGACTTCGTACAGCTCAGTCCAGGCAGAAGAGTTATGTGGATCGCAGAGTTCGTGATTTGGCATTTATGATTGGAGACCGGGTATTTCTTCGGGTGTCACCCATGAAGGGCGTGATGAGGTTCGGAAAGAAGGGCAAGTTGAGCCCTAGGTTCATTAGTCCATTTGAGATTCTGGACAAGGTGGGAGAGGTGGCGTACCGACTTGCTTTGCTACCTAGTCTATCAGTCGTACACCTAGTGTTTCATGTATCTATGCTTCAGAGGTATATTACCGATCCCTCTCATGTACTTGACTTCAGCTGTGTCCAGTTGGACAAGGATTTGACTTATAAGGAGGATCCAGTAGCCATATTAGATCGACAGGTTCGTCAGTTGAGATCGAAGAGTTATCCTTCGGTTCGTGTTCAGTGGAGAGGTCAGCCTGTTGAGATAGCTACCTGGGAGTCCGAGTCCGATATGCGGAGCCGATATCCCCATCTTTTCCCCGATTCAGGTACCTTTCTATATCCGTTCGAGGACGAACGATTGATTTAGAGGTAGAGATTGTGATGACCCAAAAGGTCATCCCGTGTAATTTTAGCTAAATCTGTGTTCCAAGGCCGTGAAAACCTCATTATATCTCACCTCAATTTGCGTTCATAGCCCGGGCGTATAGCCGGGAAGCCGTTATGTGAAAAACTGATAAAAATGATATTTTTGTGTTGAAATCGGAATATAGTTGGCTTTGATCAACATTTTTGGTAAACGAACCCGGATCCGTGATTTGACTATCCCGGATGGTCCGTAGGAAAATATGGGACTTGGGCGTATGCCCAGAATTGAATTCCTAGGTCCCAAGTCTGAGAAATGAATTTTTAAAGAAAAATTGTTTTCTGAAAAATAAACAGGTTTTTGGAAATGAGATTTGATGTGAAACCTGTGAAACCTGCGAAACCGGGCCCGTATTATGGTTCCGGAGCTTGAACAGGTTCAATATGATTTATATAAGTTATTTGTGAAATTTGGTAAGAAACAAACTTAGTTTGACGTAATTCGGATAAAAAATGGAAAATTTGAAGTTTATGAAGTTTTTGAGAATTTCTATAGATTTTGAGGTTTAATTCGATGTTTATGATGCTATTTTGGTGGTTTAATTATTCGAATAAGTCCGTAGGATGTTTATGGGGTTGTGTGTGTATTTGGTTTAGAGCTCCGAGGGCTCGGGTGAGTTCCGCTTAGGTGTCGGAGTGCAAAAGTGGTGAAGAATCTGGTGTTTTAATGCATTTTCTGGTGTCCGGGTATTTTACCCTATGCGAACGCACCCAAGGGGGTGCGAACGCACAGGTTTATAGAGGTCTGGGGGTCGGGGTGGAACATGTGCAATGCGAACGCACCACATAGGATGCGAACGCGGTGTGTGCATTAGCCAAAGCCATGCGAACGCACATGGGGGGGTGCGAACGCATAGGCCTAAAGGGGACCTGGGGGGCTGGGTAGTAAATACCATGAATGTGGTCCCACAACCGCGAACGCACTGTCCAGTAAATCCAAGCCTCCGCGAATGCAGCCTGGGGCCCGCGAACGCGGAGAAGAAATCCGTCCAGTGATTTTTAAATACCCAAAACAGAATGTATTACGGGATTTTACCAAAATTCACAAACCCTCTTCTTCTCCAAACCCCATAGACGACCTTTGAAGAGTTCCTTCACCATAACCTCTTAGGTAAATGATTCTAACATTGTGTTCTTCCATTTTTCATCAAAATCTATTAGATTCTAGGCCTAAAAATATGAAATCAAAGGTAGAAATTGGGGAATTGTGTAGAGCTAGGGCTTTTTGAATATTTGAGAATTTGACCTCGTTTTGGGGTCGAATTTAAAAAAAAATTGTATATTCGGGCTCGTGGGTGAATGGGTTATCGGGTTTTGGTCCGAACCTCGCGTTGCAACCAAGCGGGCCCAGGGTCGAATTTTGGAAGAATGTTGGGAAATCTATTATTAGGCTTTGTAATTGAGTTGTTGAATAATTATTGATATTATTGAGTCGATTATGTCTAGATACAATTGTTTTGGAGTCAAATTCGAGAGAAAGGCGATGGTAGAGGCTTGATTTGCATTCTTGTAGCCGAGGAAAGTGTTTGGCCTAATCTTAGCTTGAGGGAATAAGTGTTGATTCATATGTGCTACGTGTTATTATCATTTTCAATGTATAGGTGAGGTGACGAGTACCTATACCTTGTTGTCAAGCATGCCCGTGAGTCATATCTTATAGTATATGTGTTTTTCTTCTATATCCACAGTGTTATGAAGTAGATTTCATTTTGAAGATTATTCAATTGTTGGAAATACTTGGTTGTGGACACTGTTGATTAGTTGTTCTGTTGAGGATTATTTGGTTATGTTGTACGTTCAGTGAGATTTGTTATAGTTGTGTCACTTACCGGGACGGTGATATTTCTGTTATTGTTCCCTTGCGGGAATGTTGTAAAATTATGGTCTGTATTGTGGTTCTTCCTTGCCAAATTGTGTTATGGTTATTATTTGGGTGAGAAAGAGTGTAAAGCACGAAGGGTGATGTCGTTCCATGATTTTATATTTAAAAGCACGAAGGTTAATGTTGTGCCGATATTGTGATTTTAAAAGCAAGACGAGTGATGTCGTGCCATGATATGGGAGATAATGCATGAAGGATAATGCCGTGTCATGATATTGTGAGGTAAAATCATTAAGAGTGATGCCGTGCACTTGTTTTGGTGAGAATGAGAGTAAAGCACGAAGGGTGATGTCGTGCACTTATTTTGGTGAGAATGAGAGTAAAGCACGAAGGGTGATGTCGTGCACTTGTTTTGGTGAGAACGAGAGTAAAGCATGAAGGGTGATGTCGTGCACTTGTTTATTCTCTGTTGTCATTTTGATACTAGACGGTTGTCATGTTCTTTTACTCAATAAGTGTTTTCCCCTTTGTACCCCGTCATGTTTTCCCCGTATTTGTACTTAACTGTTTACTTCCTGCCGTTATTTCTATTAAATATTATTGAATTGTACAGGTGTTTATTATTGTCGTGTCCTAGCCCTATCACTACTTCGCCGAGGTTAGGCTCGGCACTTACTCAATACATGGGGTCGGTTGTACTGATGCTACACCTGTACTTCTTTATGTTCTGCAGATTACGGAGCCGGACCCAATGGACATTGAGCGAGGAGTATCCTTCAATCCACGGCGACACCGAGGTAGTCCTGCAGGCTTCCGCAAGCCTTGACGTCACCATCTATTTCTTTCCTTCTATCTTATCTTGTATTTCTAGACAGCTACACTTGTTTATTTCAGACACATGTTTTTAGTAAATCTTAGACTGTCCATGAAATTGTGACACCAGTTCCGGGGGTATGTTTATGGAAATTTCGTAAGATGTATTATTTAAGTTGTTGAATTTCTTATCTTCCGCATTATTATTTCTATTTGTTCTTGTATATCACTTTTTAAATGCTAAATAACAAAGGAATAAATCGGAATAACTAGTAATATTGGCTTGTCGAGCGGGTTCAACGTTAGACGCCATCACAACCCGAAGGTGGATTTCGGGTCGTGACACCGAGAACCAGTAGGGTCATTGTTACCTTGACCTTGCCTGCCATCTGCATAATATAATACATATTTAGATTGAAACATATAAGAAACTAGCTATAAAATGAGAGTTATTTAAAAAACTAACTTTTTAAAGCTCATCGACGTATTATTCCTCGTCCGAGAATTCTTCTTCCTCACTTGTTTGAGCTTCATCAGTTGATTCTTCGTCCTCATTTTCTATAATTGTTACTTCATTTACATCAACTTCTTCCAATATGTGTTCAGGATGTTCCAAATCATTTTCTAAAAGTTCGTCCACTATTTGGTGAACACTAGAGATATCGTTTTGATATGCAATATCTAAAACATTCTCGACTTCCACCCTATGTAACGACCCGACCGGTCGTTTTGAGCTCTAGCGCGTCGTTCGGCATATTGAAGTCGTGAACAGCTCCATTTTAGGTATTATGACTTGTAGGTGTGGTCGGAATTGAATTTCGGAAAGTTTAGAGTTGGTTTGGAAAGAAAATTCTCATTTAAGAAGTCTTAAGTTGGAGAAATCGACTAAGATTGGAATCTTGAGTAAACGACCTCTGAATCAGGATTTGAAGGTTCCATCAAGTTCGTATGATGATTTCGGAATTGGGAGTATGTCCGGATCAGGTTTTGGATAACCCGGAAGCATTTTGGCGTATATTGTGGAAGTCAGCAGTTTAGAAGAATTTCATAAATTTGGGCTACAAGGCATTTCAGTGTGATTGATGTCCGTTTAAGATTCCGAGCTTGAGAATAGTTCCGTATGGTGATTCTGTAGTTGGGAGCGCGATCGGAAGTGAATTTGGATGTCCGTAGGTCATTTTGAAGTCATTTGGCTAAAGATAGAAATTTGAAAGTTTACGAGAAATCCAATCGGAAGTGGAAATTTTGATATCATGGTCGGAATTTGATTCCGGAAGTCGGAGCAGGTCCGTAATGTTGAATATGACTTGTGTGCAAAATTTGGGGCCAATCGGACGTGATTTGATAGGTTTCGGCATCGGATGTAGAAGTTGGAAATTTCTAAGTTCATAAAGTTGGAATTTGGGTGCGATTCGTGGTTTTGATGTTGTTTTATGTGATTTGAGGCCTCGAGCAAGTCCGCATTATGTTTTGGAACATGTTGGTATAATTGGATGGGGTACAAGGGGCCTCGGGTGGATTCCGGATGGTTAACGGATCAAGTTGAGAGTTTGAAGAAGGCTGGAATTTGCTGTCATCTGGTGTGACCGCACCTGCGAGGCTTTGGTCGCAGGTGCGGAGCCGCAGGTGCGGCTATGGCATTGCAGGTGCGAAGTCCGGCTGGGAGCGCATGTGCGATGCTATTTCCTCACCTGCGAAGTCGCCGATGCGAGCTATGGGGCGCAGGTGCGAAGTTGGATTGAGCTGAGGAAAGCTGCAGGTGTGGAGGTTTGGTCGCACCTGCAGAATCGCAGATATGAGAGTCGGATCGCAGGTGCGAAAAATGGTCTGGGCAGAATGTTTTAAAACCGAGATTTGTTGGTCATTTCCTTCCATTTTCTTTTGGTTTGGATGATTTTGAGGAGCTTCAAGAGTGGGTTTTCGTCAAGGATCACAAGGTAAGTAATTCCTTCATGTTTCTAAGTTAAATACAAGGTTATTGCATGGAATTATACATGGTATTGTGGAAAATTTAGGAAAATATTGAAGAAAACCTAGAAATGGTAATTTGGATTTCTAGCCACAAATTTGAGCATGGACTTTAGTTTAAATAGTATATTTGAACTAGTAAGCTATGGGTAGAATTTATCTTCGAGAAATTTCGGATTCCAGGAACGTACCCAAGGGAATTTTGGTCAATTCACCGAACGGGGTTGGAAAATTATATAATTCTGAATTGTTGCAAATATTAGAGTATATTTTCATTGTTTTGTCATTATTTGGATAGTTTTGGGGCATTGTGCGTCCATTGGATTCGTCGGAAGGGCTTGGAAGCCGGTTATGAAATTTCGGAGCGAGGTAAGTCTCCTTTCTAACTTTGTGAAGGAGAATTTTCCTCCTAGGTGAACTAATTAAGTATGTGCTATTATCTTCCGGGTCTACATACGCACGAGGTGACAGGAGTCCGTGCGTAGCTACTATTATGCCGTGTCCGGGTAGTCTAGGACCCGTTAGCATGCCTTACGTGTTGTACATGTGATCCTGCCCATAATATTAAATTGTTGATGCTGTTGAATCGGTAAATTATTTCCTAAGAAGATTAGAGTGTGCTTTTCATAATTATCTAAAAATAGAATTGATTCCTCCGTGGATAATTGTACACCTGATAAGGTTATATTATGGAATATCATTAAACTTGGCAAATGAGTTTAAAAACAAAGATTCAAAAGCTATATTTCATGTTCCTTTAAGAAGAATTTTACCACTTTCTTGAGAAAACTGCTTTCTTGACAAAAATGCGGATTTGTTATGTGAATATGTGTACATATGAGCACCTGAGTCGCATGTATGATTCGCGAGCAGGCTAGCCTTATTATTTTTATGTATAACCGCATCACATGATCGATTCGCGAGCGGCGCAGATAGATGCATCTATGGTTCGAGCCGTTTGACCCTCGGCAGTGCACAGTTTATTATTGTTGGTCCGCGCCGTTCGACCCCCGGCATTGCTTGCGCATGATATTTACTGCGTATTTGCTTTGATTTTGCCTGATTATTGGCCTGAAATTTTAAGTTGTCAACTAAAATAACAGAGATGTAAAGTTATTAATATTTTTGAAAGAAGTTGTTCCTTCCGGTTGATTATTTGTTATTTGATCAAATCACCCATGTTGATTAATTGTTATTAATATGATGAGGATTTAAAGTGTTAAATGTGGAAAGATTTGATATTATTTATTCTCAATTTTAATAGATTGCCTATGATAATCATGCTTAGTGTCACTCTCGAATATACTAAATTGACCTTTAGCAAGTGTCTAATTTGACCTCTCGTCAATACCTCTCTGAGGTTAGGCGGACGACTTACTAAGTACACGTTATTTTTGTACTCATGCTACACTTGCTGTGGATTTTTATTGCATATGTACCTTCATAGCGATGTGGGGATTTAGAGACTTAAGCAACCTGCATCATCCGAAGGCGATCCGCAGCTGACGGAGTCTCCCTCATACTGTATTACATTATTTTAATTTCCTTGTCCACTTGTATTTTTTTTTGGACAAGCTTTGTAGAAATTGTAAAATTCTTAGAAATTGCTCATGTACTTGTTTTAGGGATTGATAGACTTGTCAAGATCCTAAGAGTGTATATAATTTATCATCAAATATATCTATGTGTAAATTGATTCATCGACTTATAACTTACTCAGTGCATCGTTGAATATATATATATATATATATATATATATATATATATATATNTTAAAGAACACAATAAT
This sequence comes from Nicotiana paniculata, assembly GCA_005239505.1. Classification (NCBI taxonomy): domain Eukaryota; kingdom Viridiplantae; phylum Streptophyta; class Magnoliopsida; order Solanales; family Solanaceae; genus Nicotiana; species Nicotiana paniculata. The sequence goes on from ML306026.1 coordinate 41,253, forward strand.
TTTTACGTGGAAAAACACCTGGCTCAAAGGTGAAAAAACCACGACCTACTTCCCAGTAGGATTTTCTCATACTCTTCACTATATCAACGAGCCAAACAACATTTACAATATAAACTCTTTTGTAAACCTAAGGACTAACTCTAATCCCTTTGTGGCAAACTAGCTTCTCGCTAATTGCGACAAACTTCAAGTTAACTCTAACTTGAGCACTGTGTACCTATTACAATTGCTTCTAGATAAAGCTGAAAGATACAATATTAAATCACTACTACAAACAACTAGACTAAAAGACAACAGATGGAACTGGTTCTTCTAGCTAGTTCAAGTAGCTTTTGTATTGCACATGGATTCTGCTTGCCAAATTGCTTTGGTAATTTTGCTTTCAGTTCTTGTTTCACTTCTGTGTTTGTGCATTTTGTTTTCAGTAGGAATGCTTCAACATTTTATAGAGTTAGTAGTTGAGACGTTGTTGTTCAGTTCTAATACAACTCTTCCTTGGTTGAGTTTATCTCAACTTCCTTGATCTCGATTCCGTCCTACCTGAAATCAAACTCCATCTTCTTATCAATTTGCAACCTTTTCTCTTAGGAGATAACCTCTTATTTCACAGATAATTTTTATCTCATATGCGTGGACGCTGTCGCGCCCCCATTTTCCTCACACGGGTCAGGTGCGGAGAGATCGGGTTTATGACATTCTGGAAAACTCCTTAAAGGAAGAGTCTCCACCTAACGATTTTGTGGTGCGTTAGGGCACCTAGAGTAGATAACTCATGAACTAGTTTGCATTACCAGAGATTGGGTAATGGCTTGAAGTTATCCTAAGGGGAAGGTGTTAGGCACCCCTCAAGATCCACAACTGTGGGTCCCAGCCAAGAAGTTTTGTGAATTTGGACNAATTGTCCTAGGTTTAAAGTAATACATATCACATCAATGAAATACCCGGTAATCACTCCTCGAAGAGGGGATACACGTGGTATTAGCGCACCGGTCAACATATCTGTATTCTACCCTTCCCACCCCGTAGAGATTAGAAGCGTGTGCTGGTCACGAAAGTTAATTGTGTGATATAACCCGTCCCATTCTATAAGTCCTGGAGGGTGTTTAGGACTACTAATCATACAAGGTGAGTACTAAGTTGAACCCCCTAAGTTTAAAAGGACAAAATCCTAAGCGACATATAAAACAATTAGGACTACAAATATGGGGAACACGTAAGGGCAGATATGCGGCTCATAGACCCCTCCACAAATAAGACAAGTAAAATAGCACGTCTCGAACACAACAAAGGTCTCAAAGAGAACTCAAAGCAGGAGACAGTAGGTTTCAGTGAGTTTTAGAAAAGGGAAATGATTTTGAAAACTCAATAATAAAAAAGGAAATTCACTTAAAACAGAGTAGTTTTCAGGAAAGAGTGATGGATTCTGGATATCCAGTATATCAAAGGCAGGAGCAGGAATTTAAAATGCTCAGCGGCTTAGATACTTTTATCAGTAAAACAAGTGAATAATTCCAGAAAGGCCAGTAAATGGAAGTGAAGCAGGACCTTTTAAATAAAACAGAGTGATTTCGAAAAGGAGTGACTAACTTTGAAGTCCAGTAGTTCAAAATAGAGCAAAAATCAGTAGTCCATAGGAGTTTTAGTAAAAAGAGAGTGAGTGCACCATTTCAAGAACCAGTGATTTGAAAAATAGAGCAAGGGTTTAGAAAAAAAATAGAATGATTTGCATGAACTTCAGAAAAAGGAGAATCATTTTGAAAATCCATCAGTTGCAGGAGTAAAAGTAGTGACAAACAACAAGGTTCTATGGTTTTCAGAAGAGACTGAATAATTTTAAAGACCACTTTTTAATGCAGGCAAGACATAAAACAATTGATTTTGGTTTTAATAAGTATTAGGCCCAAGGTTTGCCTAGACGTCCGTATATATACTGATTATGCCCACACTGATTATGAGTCCTGAAGAATGATTTCTAGATGCAAATGCAGAAGCAGTATCATTACAACATATTTTATTATAGTTATAGTTGTGAGCAGGATTTCTAAAATAAACATGAGAATAGAAGAGATGCTGAAGTAAACAACCTAAATATGGTTTCTAATGCATGGTATGCATGTCCTAAGCATGATACTATTGCACACATAGGTAATAAATCCTATAGTCATGATTTCTACCCATAACTATCTAAGCATGCATAATCCCCTCCCATAATTACTATCCAGCCCCAAATATTCATTTACAGATTATTACAGGCCAAGAATGATGAATTACATAACTGAATAAAGGCAAATCAAGAAGCTATACTATAGAGAGCCTAACGGTAGGCCCAAAGTACCAGATCCCTTTGCCATTTGCCATGTGCCATGACCTTTCAACCCAAGTGTGTCATAGTCTCTAAGGACCTCAGAAGATCCTGGACAGTGCTCACACCCAGGTACCCCAGCCAGGGATGAGTAAGTGCAGTGTAGAAGGCCAGCCTTGTGTGTCAGAGTTCAATGGGTACTCAGAGCTCCCAAGGCAGTGCTCACACGAAGAGGCAGGACCTAGAATCTAAGAGTAGTGGGAAGTGCTTGGAGTTTTAAAAGAGAATTGGAGTTTGAAAATAGTAATTTTAAAACAACAACACTTTGAGAAATAACTTTAAGAACAGTAGTAAAGGAGTTTTAAAAGAGAAGCAGTACAACTGCAACCAATAGGCAAAAGGACTCATGAAAGAGCAAACACAAACAGGGGTAAGGGATTGGGGACAGATAACACTAAACATTAGAGTGAGGCAGAATTACAGTTATCACATAATTACCAAATAGTTGTCATATAATAGCATTAATTAATAGGATCATGGTCGTATAATATTCAAGTAGCAGGAGACCCAGGTTTACAGCATAGGATGAGAGCAAGTAACAACAATCAAGTCAAGGTAGGAAACATCAACCTATGAACATATAAGCATGCTGGAGACATATCAGACTCAAAGGAAAGGAAAATAGTAGGGGTACGCTAAAGACATAATTACAGGGAACCCTGGGGAAAGCAAGATACTTATTCAAACATAACAAAAGGGAGACATAATGGGGATTAAGCTAATTACAGGGTAGACGTAGAACCACAGGATAAAACACATAAGGAACAGTAAGTAAGTAAACAAAAATAGGAGCATATTGTATGTAGATGCTATAAGGCTAAATCAGAAAACATACCAGTCAAATGATAGAGAACAGCAAAGCGTAAGAGATAGCACAACAGTAGCAGTATAAAAGAGAGCAGCAGTAGAACAATAGTATGCAGAATGAGAGAGCAATAGTAGGACAGTAGTATGCAGGATGAGAGAGCAACAGTAGGACAGTAGTATGCAGGAGCACAAGAGAAATAGAGATTACTCAGTCTTGGCTTTCTGCCGACTGAGTAGTCAGAAATAGATGCAAAGAGAAAAAATGTATGAAAGCACAGAAAAGTTCAAAGCAATGTATGTGTGTGTCAGTGCTCTCACTATCAGTGTGTGTGTGTGTGTGTGAATTTCAGTGTGTTTTGTATGAATCTCAGTGTGTAATGTAAGGAGAGAAGGCAGTGTATATATAGAGTCGAAAACCAAGTGATAACATACGCAAAGAGTAGTAATTTAGTATAATGACAGGAATAATTGTTCAGTCAGAATTAATCACAGTCAATCAAGGACCTGGACTCCCTTTAATTAGAGAGTCAAGCTCAAATGATTCAAATCATGGCCAAATAAGGAAAAGGAATCAAATTAAGACTGATTCTGTTACTACAGGACATGAGAATCACCTAGTATATAATAAAAGCCAAAATACATAGTATTAATTAAGAAAAGTTGAACTAACAGTTATTTATAAAGTAAAGCAGAGTATTAGTTTTGAAAAATTGATTGAAAAAATCTCGGATGTAATCACAATTGTAGAGAATCCCATGTAATTAAGGAAAGCATCACACAAGTATATAAGTAATTCAAAAACTTGGTACAGACTTATAGGCAGAATATACAGGACCATGTATTTAAGGAAAATGGTCAATTACCAACTGATTTTTACCAGAATAGTAAAGCATATGGTATGTAATAAAGACTAAATACAAAATATTCCAAGTAGGGAAAGTATATGAGGAATATTGACAACACCTAAAATAAGACAGAGTACAACTCAAGTCTGAAAATTAGTCAAGAGGATATCGAGCAAGATTCCAATCACAGGGAATCAATACCAAATCAAGGAAAAGTATTGCACAAATAAGGAAACAATTCAAAATCAATAAATATTTATAAGGAAAATACCCAAAATCGCAGTTTTTTAAAGCAAGTATCACAATTTTAAGGAGAATACGTAAAATCAGCATAGATTATCATGTAAACAATCAATAGGACGAATATTCAAGCTCATTAAATGATAAATAGCCCATATTAGAAAAGATCAGAGAAACCCTAAGCAAATATTCAGAGAACAGTAGAAGAGTGAAAACCCTAACAACAAGTTAAACGAGAATCACAAAGAGTACACACACAGTTCCATAAAAACGAACACACATAAACATGTAATAGAAGACAGCCTAGAAAATTAGGGCTTTTTAGCATAATAACTCTGACAACAAGAAAAGCATAAGAGAATCGTTCAAACACAGTAGAGATTGCTAAAAAATCAGGAGAAGAATCGTTTTGAAAACAAGGTTAAGAAACCCTAAATTTCGAAATTGTTAAAAGATGAAATTTTTCAGAGAAAAACGTAGGAAAGCTTCATAACATTGTAGATCTAGAGTAGATCTTAAAAGAAAATTGAAATACAAAGGGCTAGGGTTATGTGGAACCCAGAGAAGAGGAAAAACCTCATAAGGGCACCGGCTTAGGCCGGAATGGTTGTGAATCTGTACTCAGACGGCCGGGGAGGCCGGAAAGTGGCATGGGACCATGGGAAGGCAAGAGAAATGCTCCTAGATCTCCTGAGGACCCCAGGGTTTTCACTGGACCGATGAGAAATAAGCAGATGACCCAAAGAGGGTGAAGGACCATGGGTTCCGGTGAGAAACCAGCCGGAGAATGAGTTCCATTGGAGAAGGAGAAGCCCAAGAGACTTCTAGAGAGAAATAGAGGATACAGAGAGAAATAGACAGATAGAGAGAGAAAATGGTCTCGAAAGAATGAGAGACGGGAGGGGGGTTTGGTTAGAATTATTTTAGGAAAATTAAGTCTGGGTCGTTGATCTATCTTGATCAACGGCTCAGATAACTTGAGGGGTTGGGCCGCGTATAATTTGAAGACTAGGCTGGGTCAATTGGATTAATGAAATCAGATGGGTCGGGTTAAAATGTGGTTAGGATTTAAATAAAATGTGGCTAGTCGTTAAATACCCATTAAAACAGATAATTAATTAAAATAGCTAACAATTTTATAAAAAATGAAATTAAGTATAAATAGGTAAAATTACAATAATTAACTAATATTGAGTGCAAAAGATGCATAAGTTTCGCATTAAAATAATATAAAATGTTCAATTGGGCTATAATTGTAAAATTATTGTAATTGAAATTAAATGAGACCCAATTGGCTAATTTGTGAAATAATTAAATTTTACTGGATAAAAATGATTATAAATAACATACTGAGCTGGGAAAGATTTTTTTGGAATTATTTATAGCATAATTTATGAATTATTTAAATATGAAATATTAAGATAAATAGGGAAATAATTCAATAAAAATATGGAAAAATAGGAAAAACACTCATTATTACAAAGAGTAATTTTGAGGGCTTATATGCAAGTTTGAAAATAATTTGAGGAAAACTTGGGTATCAACAGACGCTTCTCGTGCCAATGGGTCTGTTTGACTATGTTTCCCCTGATGGACCTGGTTCAACTGGGTTGGCATTTGTCAATCTTCAAAATCATGCAGTGACTTGATTCAACAAATTCCCCCTTTTTTGATGATGACTAACTCTATGCTTAACCCTGTACATACTTCAATCCAACATAGACACTTTTTATAGATTTAAACATTTATCATAGAAAGACCAGGTTCATTAGGTTATAAATATCACAAAAAGCATTGAAATTTTGAAAGCACATATCTTCCCCCTTTTGGCATCATCGAAAAGTTTCAGAATGATAAACTTACCAGAAGTATTAACAATTACTCATGGCCATTGAGGCAACTGCAGATGCAAATCATGAATTAATCATCAAAGGAAACCAATCAAATGTAAGCTATTTAAGAAACTGAAACAAAATCAATAACAAAATAGCAAAATTCATTCATTAGGCAGAAAATAAGGCACTATACACAAAAAGAATTAAGAACAGTCGCAACCATGAGCAAAACAGAAAACAAAAAGCAAAACAATCCCAAACTGGGTCATAGAGGGGGTTTTTGGAGGCACTGGACTCCTAAGGCTGGGAAGGGGCAGAGGAGGTTGTGGTCTTGGCTTGAAGAAGAGAGAGCATTTGATGAATAACACCCTCATTCTTCTCCTTTTCTTTGGTAATTCAACTTTGAGAGCATCCCGCTCAGCTTCAACCTCAATAAGGCGAGATTTCAAACGAAGGATCTCCGCATCCTTGATCTCACCGTCATGCACAAGCATCCTGACCTTGCTATTAACAGGCAATTTCCTAGATGAACCAGGTTCATCCTCAAGAATATTAACAGTGTAGTCACAGGCCAGCAACGTATTCCTCCCAAAGTAGTCCTAAGCAGTAGCCATTTCAGCATTCTTCACTGGAACCTTGAAGTGAGCAAGCACAACAGTCAGGATAAACCCATAAGGACCTTGAAGTGAGCAATCACAACAGTCAAGATAAACTCATAAGGTATAACATGTGCCTTGGCTCCATTCACAACGTCCAAGAGTTGGATGATGAAGGCATGCTAATTATCTGTTTACCCCTGTACAAACACTCCATAAGCGTGAGATCCATGTAGCTGGCAATGTGCATTCGCTCTTGCCTAGGCAGCAGAAATGTTATCACAAACTCGAAGAACAATTTGTGTTGAGGCCTCATCTCACTCTTAAACACTGCGCTGGGCTCCAGTTCTTTCTCATTCTCACAGAAATACCTTGTAATTTGAAGAGTTGAGGGAAAATCATCCAGATTAGGACACCTTTGTCTTGTGTAATCATCATAACCCTCAAAAGGGATATGCAGTATCTTCCCCAGCTCCTTTGCTTCAAACGAAATCTCAACCCCTTGAACCTTGGAGGATACTCTGCCATCTTTGACAACTGCGTTGGCCATAAATTCAACCAAATCATTCCTAGCCAATATTCCCTCAAGGTGAAGAACCATGTCCTTCCACCCTTGCACATCCAAGGTATCCAACAAGAAAATCATCCCTGACTCTTCAAGGTCTCTAAACAGCTTCCCCTTCAAGATAGTATGCTTACTAAAACATTATGAGTTTGTCAGTCTCCTCACCAGACATTTCCTCTTCTTCTCCACTCCATTCCTCATCATCAACAATCTTTTACTTTCTTTGACGCAGACCTGGTCCTCTTTGCAACTGTTGAGGGTGTGACAGACACAAATGCTGGATTCTTGGAAGTAGCCTTAACTTTCTTGGGTTTTGGTGTCTCAACCTTAACTGGTGCTGGTTGCTCCTTCTGATGGACTAGGTCCATCTCATCGTCAACTTGAACTTCCTCAACAGGCTCTCCAACTTTTGCCTTTCCCTTGGCAGACTTCTTCTTCTTGCTCTTTCTCAGAGATTTTTCCAATTCTTCTTCTCCTTGCCTAATTGTTCTTCTAGTAACACAACTCTTTGGGGTAGGAGCATCAGCAGATGATGAATCTTTCCTCTTCTTGTTGGAACCGGTGTGTTAGCTTTCTTCGATTTTGGAGTTCTCTTCTTTTTGGGATTGTAGGACTCACCCAACTTTTTCATCAACTCAGCCAACGTTTCCTCAATAGATGAACCAGGTTCATCTACTACTTGTTGTAGACTTTCAAGACCTGCTGCTGCTTCCCCCTGAAACTTTGATTCCTTCCTCAACAATCACAGGAGCGGGGCCACCAATAGACATAGTGGCACCTTCCTTCCTAGATCCCCTTTCTGAACTGCCTTCTCCCTCTCTCTCAATGTTCATGTTTTTCCCAATTTTTCTTCACCTATCCGGTACCTCTACATCCACTATCGGCCCAATCAAGATAAACCTGTTTTCAGCCATTTCAGTTGCAGACCCAACTTCAAGAGTTCCCTTTTCAGTGTCAGATGAACCTGGTGCTTCATCCTCATTTGCAGATTTGAAAGACTTGCTGGAATATTTAGAGTCTTGGACCTTGATGGCTTGAAGTATCTCATTCAATTTTTTGGCATGAGAACTAGAGGCAACCATTTTCCTGGCCAACATCTTTACTCTACGTTTTCTGGGGGCTGGAGTGGGGCTAGGTGTAATGGCTGGGACTGATTTAGGTGAAGGAGTGGGTTTAGAGATAGATTCAGGAACTGGAGGATTTTAGGGGGTTGAAGACCTGGTTGGAGAATGTGAGTTGTGTATCGATGGAGAATTTGAACCAGTGTCGTCAAGACCGACCTCGTAATCAGGGGTGGTTGATGAAGATGAAGCAGGGGGTGTTGTATAAGACATTGTTATGAATATTTGGGGAGAGAAGAATGTTGATTGCTTTGGTATGAGAGGAGTGATGACCTTGGTTCGACGGTTATGCTTTTGAAGAGGGGAGGTAATGATGGTCTTTTTAAAGATGTGGTTATTAATTATGCAACGGGCATAATTCTTGGTCAAGTGAGAGTCTAATCACTGCAAGATTGTCAGTGATTAGACGGTTATAACTCCCTAAATCTAGGCTAATTAAGGTTCGATGGGACTCTTTGAAACTAGTTCATTTTGGGATAAGTACTAAGAATTTGAAATGAACGAAATAGATAGAGTCCTGCTCATGTGTGACTATAATTATTTCAATAAGTGTATGGTGATGAGCACGTACCTTGTCAGTCAGATGAACTAGCAGTAATGAACCAGGTCATCGTGTTATAGTCTTTAATTTGCCTCAATTTATAAAGATAGAAAAACATCATTAGTAGCCAGGGAATCATATTAATACATGGCAAAAGAGTATGGCAGTAAAGTCATGATACTAAGCAATGATTAGTCTGGTTAGCTACCTATTTTAGTGTTTCTAGCCAAAAAAAAAATCATTTTTATTTTTCAATTAGGTGATGTTAATCATTCCTAATTCTATCATGTTTCTCTCAAAATGCTCCCTACTTAGTGCCTTAGTGAATATATCAACAATTTGTTTGTCAGTAGCACAGAATTCGATTGAGATCATTACTTTTTCATAGTATCTCTTAGGAAATGGTGTCTGACATCTATGTGCTTGGTTCTCTTATGATGAACCGGGTTCTTCGTCATCCTAATTGCACTAGTGTTGTCACAGAAAATAGAAATGCATCCAACCTCTATACCAAAATCCATGAGTTGTTGCTTGATCCATATCAACTGAGTACAACATGAGGCTGCAGCCACATATTCAGCTTCAGCAGTAGACAAGGCTACTGAGTTTTGTTTCTTGGTGGCCCAAGACACAAGGCAAGAGCCCAAAAAGTGAGCCATGCCTAAGGTACTTTTCCTGTCAACCAGGAAACCTGCATAATGTGTATCAACATATCCTACAAGGTCGAAATTACTACCTTTAGGATACCAAAGACATAAATCAGTAGGGCCCTACAGATATCTCAGAATTCTCTTCACTGCAGTTAGATGGGACTCCTTTGGATTTGCCTGAAACCTAGCACAAGTCCTACATTGAACACAATATCAGGTCTGCTGGCAGTAAGATATAATAAAGAGCCAATCATCCCTCTATATAGCTTTTGATCAACGGATGAACCAGGTTCATCCACATCTAATTTTATAGTTGTGGCTATGGGGGTGTCAATTTCTTTTGAGTCTTCCATTTTAAATCTTTTGAGTAGTTCTTTCACATATTTCTTTTGATGGATCATTGTTCCATTTGAGTTTTGCTTGATTTGAAAGCCTTAAAAGAAGTTTAGCTCACCCATCATACTCATCTCAAACTCACTCCCCATAAGTTTATCAAATTCCTTACTCGATTTGTCAGAGGTTGCCCCAAATATGATATCATCCACATATATTTGCACAATCAGAAGATCCTTACCTTTTTCCTTTAAGAACAAGGTGCTGTCAATTTTACCTCGTTTATATCCATGTTCTAGCAGGAATTTCGATAGCTGCTCATATCATGCTCTTGGTTGAGTCCATACAAAGCCTTATCAAGTTTTTATACATGGTCAGGTGTCTCCTTGTTTTCAAAACCTGGAGGCTGTTTGACAAATACTTCTTCCTTTAGATAGCCATTGAGGAAAGCACTCTTTACATCCATCTGATGGAGAGTGAATTCCATGTATGCAGAAAATGCTATAAGAAGTCTGATTGCCTCCAGTCTTGCTACAGGAGCAAAGGTCTTATCATAGTCATTTCCCTCTTCTTGACTATATCCTTGGACAACCACTCTGGCCTTGTTTCTTGTAATCGTTCCATCCTCATCGAGTTTTTTCCTGAAGACCACTTTGTGCCAATCACTGATCTATCTAGTGGTCTGGGTACCAAGTGCCATACTTGGCTTCTTTCAAATTTATTCAGCTTTTCTTGCATGTCATTTACCCAGTCAGCATCTTGTAAAGCTTCAGCAATGTTCTTTGGTTAGATCAAGGATAGAAAGGCATCAAACGCACACAGATTTTTCAAGGATGATCATGTTTTGATTTCGGATGTCAAATATGTTATGATGTTCTCAAGAGGATGAGAGTTTTGATATCTGTGTGGTTTGAGCACCAACTTTTGTGAAGAAGGATCAGGGCCAAAGTCCAAAGTGAGTTCCCCATGTCATGTTTCTTAGGGTAGTTAGACCTGGTCCACCATCTGTTCCATCTTCCATGATTGCTTTAATTTGTTCACTACTTCTAACCAGTCCAAGATCCTCATCTTCTGGTTCCTGTCTCTCAGAAAGAGTGTTAGTTTCATAAAAAAAAAACATGTACACTCTCCTCTACACACACAGTTCTTTTGTTATATACTTTATAAGCTTTTCTATGTGATGAATATCCGAAGAATACTCCCTTATCACTTCTGGGATCAAATTTACCTAGGTAATCCTTGCCATTGTTCTGCACAAAGCACTTGCATCCAAAATCCCTAAGGTGGGATATGTTGGGCTTTCTCCGTTTGAGTAATTCATAAGGAGTTTTCTCTACCAGTGGTCTATTCATGCATCTATTTATTATGTAGCATGTAGTGTTTATTGCTTCTGCCCATAAGTTATGGGGTAGTTTGCTAGAAAGAAGCATGGTTCTAGCCATATCTTCAAGATTTCTGTTCTTTCTTTCAACAACCCCAGTTTGCTGTGCGGTTCTAGGGGCAGAAAAGTTGTGATTTATACCATGTTCATCACAGAATTCAGCAAAGTTTGCATTCTCAAATTCAGTACCATGATCAAATCTTATTGATGCTAGTTGATTTCCTAACTGTTTTTGAGTTTTTCTAACAAATTAAGTGGACATATCAAATGTTTCATCTTTAGATGTCAGGAATACGGTCCAAGTGAACCTTGAGTAATCATCAACTAGAACCATTACATATTTATTACCACCTCTGCTCAGAGTTCTCATAGGACCACATAAGTCCATATGAACCAGTTCCAACGTCCTGGTGATACTGACCATTTTCTTGATTTTGAAAGAGGATCTTACCTGCTTCCCCCTTGCACATGCCTCACAAACTTTGTATTCCTTGAACTTAATTTTAGGAAGCCCTACCACTAAGTCCTTAGAGACTAATTTGTTGAGCTGATTTAGACTTGCGTGCCCAAGTCTTTTGTGCCGATGGAGGGGAACAATGTCCAACACACTTAAGCAAGTGATTTCATTTTCTGATAGTGTGGACAAGTCTATGACATAGATGTTATTCATTCTTTTTCCCTACAAGACAATCTTTTCAGTAAGCAGGTTAATCACAAAACATTTTATGGAAGTAAAAGCAACTAGGTTAACTCTGTCACACAATTTTGACACACTGATCAGGCTATATTTCAAGCCATCTATCAAGTACACATGTTCGATGGAACGTGTGTCATCCTTACCAACCTTACCAACCCCGATAATTTCACCTTTCTTTCCATTTCCAAAGGAGACATTTCCTCCTTTGAGGTTTTCAAGTGAAAAAAACTTTTCCTTGTTCCCTGTTATATGTTTTGAGAAGCCACTATCCAAGTACCAAATTTGGCTGCTTCCTCTCACTTGATCCTACAAAAAGAAATCAAGGGTTAGTCTTAATAACCCAAACTAGTTTGGATCCTTTTCTATGAGAGAAAGGATGAATTAAGCTTTTTCTGGCCCAATTTGGTAACCAATTTTTTCTTTTAACAAGACTCTCATTTCTTCGACTGGCCTGCTCTTTTGCAGTACACTCAATTTTGTAATGACCAGTCTTATCACAGTGGGTGCAACTTTTATTCTCAGGGAGAGTGAGATACTTGATTTTGGGATCCTATTTGGGCAATTGACTCCCAAAGCCAATTCCTCTCCGGTTGCTACTATGGTTTTCTTGAAGCCATGTTAAGGCATCAGAGGATTTATTCCATTTACAAGTTCGATCTAGTTCATGTTTGACTTTACCAAGTTCTTCTTAGTATACATCTTATCTGTTCATCCTTAGTATACATCTTATCTTTTAGTTTTCCCATATTTTCTTCTAACATGATATAAGAATGATCAACAATCTTTTTACTAGTTCCTAGCTTTAATTTTAAATTTTCAGATTTTTGCTCTAGAATCTTAGTTTCGAGTGGATGAACCTGGTTCATCAAGACAGTGTTTTTCTTTTCAAATTCACTTACTCTGATTTCCACGTTCATGCATTTTGCTTTTAGCATTGCACACTCTTTAGAGAGTTGATCTTTCTCTTTGGTTGTTTCTTCGGAATCATCCATGAAATCAAGTAGCAACTCGGAAAGTTTTTCTTTAGATAGGAACTTTATTTTGTTTTTGAGATGGGATATACTTACCTCTGGTTCNCCCTCTCCTTTTTCCATTCCACTTCCCACTGAGGACAGTTCTTGATATGGCGATCAGTCTTTCCACACTTGTAGCATCCCTCGTTGGTTGGCCTTTCTGGAGCTTTCGCTTTGTTGTAGTTTCCACCTCTAGAGATGCCCTTCTTCCTTATAAGAAAGTTTATGGATTCTTTGGTAATCATGGTCATCTCATCTTCCTCCAGATCTGCTCCCTCAGTAATTCTCAGTGCTAGACTCTTTTCCTTCTTTGGAGCATCCATTTTCATTGTTTGTCTTCTAAGTTCATAGACAGTGAGGTTTCCAATTAGCTCGTCCAATTTGAGGGTTGCCATATTTTTGGATTCGGGATAGCAGTGATTTTACTTTCCCAGGAAATTGGTAAGACCCTTGTCAGGATCTTCTCTACCATGTCCTCTTCAAGAATGACTTTACCAAGAGACTTAAGTTCATTGGTCAGAGTTGTGAACCTTGTGTACATTTCCTGAATTGTTTCTCCTTCTTTCATAGTAAAGTTTTCATACTGAGAGTATAGTAGAGTACCTCTTGATCTTTTCACTTGAGGTGTTCCTTCGCGAGCTACTTGTAAGGTATCCCATATTTCTTTGGCAGTTGTGCAGCTTGAATCCTACTATACTCGTCTGGACCTAGTCTACAAACTAGCCACTTTTTGGCCTTAGCATTTTTCTCCCATTTCTTCAGATCTTCAGTAGTGCAGTCAGCTTAGTTTTTAGTACATCTTCTCCTTCAGTAGTCTTATTCATGGTGGCTAGAGGACCATCAGTGACTATGTCCCAAAGTTCATAGTCTTCAATCAAGTGATCCTTCATCATGTTCTTCCACCAGGAGTAATACTGGCCATTAAAGAGTGGTGGCCTTGCAGTTTATTGTCCCTCCCAGTTTCTAGGTGGTGCACTAATTTTGATCTTTTCCAAGGTGTTAGCCTTTTCAAGGATAACCCGCTCTGATACCAATTGATGTTCTATACCTCAATACCACACAGGGGGGGGGGTGATTTGTGTGGTGTCCGATTTTTGAGTGCATTCTTTATAGAAGAACGTAGTTCTTCTTGGTGTTCCAACTTCTACAGTTTGCGGAAAAGTAATTGCAGAATTTAAAGAACACATCATTTTTTACGTGGAAAAACACCTGGCTGAAAGGTGAAAAAACCACGACCTACTTCCCAGTAGGATTTTCCCAAACTCTTCACTATATCAACGAGCCAAACAACATTTACAAAATAAACTTTTTTGTAAACCTAAGGACTAACTCTAATCCCTTTGTGGCAAACTAGCTTCTCGCTAATTGCGACAAACTTCAAGTTAACTCTAACTTGAACATTGTGTACCTATTCCAATTGTTTCTAGATAAAGCTGAAAGATACAATATTAAATCACCTACTACAAACAACTAGACTAAAAGACAACAGATGGAACCGGTTCTTCTAGCTGGTTCGAGTAGCTTTTGTGTCGCACAAGGATTCTGCTTGCCAAATTGCTTTGATAATTTTGCTTTCAGTTCTTGTTTCACTTCTGTGTTTGTGCGTTTTCTTTTCAGCAGGAATGGTTCAACATTTTATAGAGTCAGTAGTTGAGACGTTGTTGTTCAGTTCTAATACAACTCTTCCTTGGAGGAAGAGTTTGAGTTTATCTCAACTTCCTTGATCTCGATTCTGTCTTACCTGAAATCAAACTCCATCTTCTTATCAATTTGCAACCTTTTCGCTTAGGATACCTCTTAGTTCTAGATAACCTCTTATTTCACAGATAATGTTTATCTCCTGTGCGTGGACGTTTCTCGTGCCAATGAGTCTGTTTGACTATGTTTGCCCTGATGGACCTGGTTAAACTGGGTTGGCATTTGTCAATCTTGAAAATCATGCAGTGTATATATATATATATATATATATATATATATATATATATATATATATATATATATATATATATATATATATATATATATATATATATNCTTCGTTGTACTACTTTAACTACATATATAGCATGTTAGAATTATTTAGTGTATTCATCCCTTGTATTACAGAAGTGTTAACGGATTACATTTATATTATTTAGATAGTAAATATAAAAGTGATTTTTAATTTCTACTAATGTTGACCTGAAAACAGACCAACTTTGGTCGCTAATTGTCCAGAAATTAAAAATTTGTGACCAAAGTTGGTCGCTATTTGCTTCCCCTGTATTAACCTACCAACTTTGGTCGGTAATTTTAAATAAGAATTATTTATATTTTATAAAATATTTTAATTAATAATATAATTAATAAAATATTATAACTGGATCCTACATTAGCGACCAAAGTTGGTCGCTAATGTCAATGTTTCTTTGACCAAGCAAGTCTGACCAGTCCGGTCAACATTTTGACCACTTTACCGACCAGCCTTGGTTGATAAATTACTTAAAATAAATATTTAATATTTTTCTCCAGATTTGCGACCAACTTTGGTCGTTTTTTTTGACCGACCAACTTTGGTCGCAGATAATTGGTCGGCAATTTTCAGATTTCTAATAGTGTTAATCTGACATTTTAATATTACATTTCCATAAGTAGAAAGCATATTAATAGTGGTAGAGGTAGGAGTTTCATTAAAGAAATTCAAAATAAATTAAAAATAAATAAACATATGAAAAAACTAGTAAAAAAAAAGATTTCAACATATACACTATGTAACTTCTTAGTGAAGCTGGTTCAAATAAATCCCTTCCGCACTTAGCTCTTGCCCATGCATATTAGACCTCATCGAAATTGAAGAAGGTTCTTTAACAGATCATCACAGATCACATTCTTTATCCAAAGTTATTAAGACTGCAGATTTCTAATGATTATTGACACCTAATCTCCCTCCCTAAATGACTAAAATGATGTAGCTTTACAGCATACTGTTGCACGTCCTCGTGCAAACATGAGTCACGATCTCCCACTTGGCCCCTACTACAAACCATGTGATCCCATTACTATATCAGTACTATCTAACTTCAGCATTTAAAGTTTAACAAAATAGCGAACACAAAACCTTAAATATATCTGGAGAAAGAATTGGAAATTAACCTTGCAGAAGATCGATCTGGAAGTGTTACCGAAAAACTAAGACATCCATCACTATAAAGAAATTCTGGAATTAAGAAATTGTTGTCTTCACTTAAATATATTTCAATATAATGTTCACTATATTTGCAAAGATGGTTAAAGATCAATATAAAAGACTATTTAATGCAAAAACTAAATTATGGAAAGGCGCTCTAATATTGCAATAAAAATACTTTAACCTAAAGGGAAAAAAGTGCATAACATCACCATTGAGATGCAGTAACACATGTATTCACTCTAATATCTATCTATGAAGTTGTAACACTGACGATTCACCCCAAATAACCCATGAAACATACAGCACATTATAATTATCACAACCATTAATCATACAGTGTACACAATCACAAAACAAGGAAGTACAGCCCTCGGATTAAATACCAATAACTCATCTTCTTCATCCAATCTCGGCTGGACCCCATTTTCCCTACCCACCAAGGAATCAAACCCTGGATCCTCTTTATCCGCCAAATCCGGGTCGCACCCGATCCGACCCGCAATGACCCGACAAACCAACATCGCCCGCTTCACGTTCATGAACCCAAATTCCTCCTCAATATCCTCAGGTACCGCCACGTGCGCCCTCCAACTCGTAGGTTGCACGGAAATTCCGTCCATCTTATTTGAGAACCCGCTCTTTATAATCCCGCACACACTACAGTACTGCTGGTTACAGATGCTAGAATTACCATTTTGCCCCAGCTCACACATGAACGTAGTACAATGGAACCTCAACAGTTCATTTCCATCAGCTATACACCTCTCGTCCCTCTTAACGATGACGTTTCGACTAGCTTTAAACTTCACGTGCTCTCTGTAGTCCTCAAACCGGGTTAAAATCCTCTTGCTGTTGTGAATCTTTAGGATCTGATGGACGATCGGGTTATTTTTCTTCTCGGGCCAACCCGTTTGGAAAATGATCCGAACTATGTTCTTACCTGAATCACCGTCAATGAGCTCTGAAACTGCGTGTTTTATGGACTGGTGCTGTTCGAGATGAATCGGGCTCTGGAATACTTCCCCACATAGGGTACAAGGATAGATGTCGTTACGTAAAGGGAAGAAAAGCTGGTCGGCGCAAATATCTGATTCGGGTACTGGATAAACGGAGCGGTTAATAGGATCATCGGATGAAATAGGAAAGATGGGTTTGTGAAGGGACCTCGTGGAAGAACATGGAGATTGGATTGAAAGGTTATGGTGAGTTGGGCTAGTAGCATTTTTTTGTATTGGGTCTGGTTTTGATGAGAAAATACGTTTAATGTAAGACCAAGAAGAGGAAATAACCTTAGTTGCTTTGTTTTTGGAATGGTGATCAGAAGGGAGTTTTCGTTTTCTTGAGGGCTGATTATGGGAAACTGAGGAGAAGATGAAGCAGCCAAGGTGAAGTAAGAGGAAGATAACAGGGAGGAAAGTTGAGAGAATGGGACGAAAAACAGTAGCCATTTTTTGTGATTTGGTTTAAGGAATCGTCAATGTGTTTGTCATGGCCGGGTCACATTTTGTGAAGCTGAGAGAATGTATGGTGGCAGAAGAAAAAGAAGGGGGTGTGAAAAAGGAAGAGAAATATATTAAGGGTAGGGACATGGAAAAATGGAATAGGAGGATAAAGCTAAAGGTTGGTGTTTGGTGGAAGGCAACTTCATGCCATCTCTCTGCTTGTTCTTGTCTCGCTCCATGGATTTATCGTGAATATTTTATTATCATTATCGGAAGAAAGTTAACTTGTCTATGTGATCTTTTTAAAAAAACATAGTATGATGTTTGGTCTACGATTTGGAGCTCGGTTAATTTCTTCACATAAGACTCATTTAAGGAAAATCGCTTTCGACTATAATGAAACGCGAAATCTCACAACTCTTGATTGAGCTGTTATAGATTCGAAATAGGTGCAAAAATAATTGATATTATTAAAATAAAGTTGAAATCTATATATTCTACTCTTAGCTATACGCTATTAATTGTATACGGTTAAAATCGACCTCATTCGATTTTACTATTTGACCGAGACAAGGAGGTTGCATCAAAGGTCGGCCTCGTAACAGATCAGACCAAAGCACGAAGACAAAGTACCAAGTTCGGAACCGAGGTACCTGTCGAGATCCAGGCTAGTAGCGATCGAGACCAAATGAGACAGACATCGAGCAAGATCGAAGATAACATAATAACAGAAAGGCGAGATACCCGTGACTGGTCGAAGATCATGGCGCAAATCTCGGAACGGATCAAATCAGGAACGGTTAATTAGCTAATCATGAGATTTTCTTCTGTAATTAGAGTTATACTGTAAGTAAAATTTCTTTACTATATAAATTAGAGTTCTAATCATTTGTAGGGCACATTGTTCACAGATATCAAAGCAATATAATTTTCTTTCTCGTTTATACTCTTGTTCATCAGCGTGTTATATTAACTATCTTGCACCAATCAGTTCGAGGGTATTCTAACTCGAGGGCTAAGTTTCATTTAAATATTGGTTTGCTTTACTTTATTGTTAAATTCTATTATTAATCATCATATTTA
Organism: Nicotiana paniculata; assembly: GCA_005239505.1. Classification (NCBI taxonomy): domain Eukaryota; kingdom Viridiplantae; phylum Streptophyta; class Magnoliopsida; order Solanales; family Solanaceae; genus Nicotiana; species Nicotiana paniculata. Next base: position 59,933 of record ML306026.1, read on the forward strand.
TCATTTGGTATTAAGTGAAATCACGCGTCCTTAAAACCATATTATAAATTTAATTGTTATCCAATTTTAAGGGTAAACAGTTTGGAGTCCACTGTGGGGCTAAGGATAATAGTGATTGCTTAATACTGATCACAATAACACTCATTGCTTTACACTTGTTCTTGCAAGAATCTTTGTTTTCAGGATAAACACGTCTAACTCACAAGCAACACCTAGACATGGTGACAATGACCTAGGATTTCACGGGGGAAATGACAATATAGCCGCCCCAGGGATCGAGGTGCCTCAAGCTGACCTCGAGGGAGCACCAATTGCAAATCTCGTTGATGTCAGTTCACATATCGTTCTAAATGCAAATTTGGGCGTTGATCCCGAAGGTAGCGTACTTAGGGAAGTTCGATCAGGTGGTCGAGGTACTTAGGGCGGAGAAGATGGTGGAGTTGGCCTCCAATTGATATTTGAAATGTTACAGGCTCAACAAGCCGTTATAGCACAACTACAAAATCAGCATCGAGCACCAAGTGGGATCAAACCAGAAGTCATCCATAGGACCGAGCCTGTACCAGAGAGATCGAACACCAATGAATTGGTAACTAACCCCGCCATTATGAAAATGCTCGAGGAACTCACTAAACGGATTGAATCGGGAGAAAATAAAAATGAGGCAAATGACAAAAAAGTAGAAGCATATAACTCTGGGGTTAACCAAATATTGGGGGCACCGTCGATCCTAAGGGGTTTGAATTCGAAGAAGTTCGTACAGAAGTCTTTCCCTCCAAGTGCGACTCCGAAGCCATTCCGAAGAAATACTGCATGCCAAAAATTTCCAATTACAAAGGGACCACTGACCCTAATGAGCATGTTACTTCTTATACATGCACAATAAAGGGGAATGACTTAGAAGACGATGAGATTGAATCTGTCCTACTGAAGAAATTTGGAGAAACTTTGTCGAAAGGAGCAATGATATGGTACCACAATTTGCCACCTAATTCCATTGATTCCTTCGCCATGCTTGCAGACTCCTTCGTAAAGGCACATGCCGGAGCAATAAAGGTTGCGACTAGGAACTCGGAGCTCTTCAAGGTAAAACAAAAAGAAAATGAAACATTGAGGTAATTCGTATCTCGGTTCCAGATGGAACACATGGAACCATCCCCGGTCACAAAATATTGGGTTGTCAAAGCCTTTACTCAAGGTTTGAACGAACAAAGTTTGGTGGCATCACGACAGCTAAAGCAGAATTTAATTGAATATCCAGTGGTGACCAGGGACGATGTAAATAATCGGTACCAGTCAAAGATCATGGTCGAGGATGATCAATTGGGGACCCCTTTTGGTTTCGTTTATCCAAACAGGCTCGTTAGCAGAACTCAAAGGGACATCGATAGAGAACCTCGATCGAATAGAGATCCGTATCAACCATACAATGCAGATAGTAAAAACAGCGGCCCGGGACGTAATCCCATTCTAAATGATCTAAGGAATGATCGAGGACAGAACTCCCGAGGGCTTATGAGCAAAAGTGGCTTCGATAACCATGTCGAGCCCAAAGAAGCTCCACGATTTTCAGAGTACAACTTCAGCATCAATGCGTCAGGTATTATTTCAGCCATTGGGAGAATCAAGGACACTAGATGGCCCAGACCCCTACAGACCGATCCAGCTCAAAGGAACCCTAATCAAATATGCAAATACCATGGTACACATGGTCATAGAACCAAAGATTGCAAACAACTAAGTGAGGAGGTGTCCCGTCTATTCAGCGAGGGCCACCTTCGAGAATTCTTGAGCGACCGAGCTAAAAACCATTTCAGAGACAGGGATGCAAAAAGGAAAAACGAGCAGGAAGCACCACAACACGCGATTCACATGATCGTTTGTGGGTCGACATTCCAGAAGGGCCCGTGTTCAAATGCACTAAAGTATCAATCACCAGGGAAAAATGAACTCGGGACTATGTACCATAAGGCACTTTATCATTCAATAATGAAGAAGCAGAGGGGATCTCACAGCCCCACAATGTTGCATTGGTAGTCTCTATCCTTATGAATAAAATCCAGGTTAAATGTGTTTTAATTGATCCAGGAAGCTCGACCAATATTATTCGATTGAGGGTCATGGAGCAACTTGGTCTACAAGATCAGATCGTACCCACAACTCGGGTTCTCAATGGCTTCAACATGGCGAGTGAAACAACAAAAGGTGAAATCATCTTACCAGTAAATGTAGCTGGAACTATTCAAGAAACAAAGTTCCATGTGATCGAAGGAGATATGAGATACAACCCCCTGCTTGGAACACCTTGGGTTCAACACATGAAGACGGTCTCCTCAACCCTTCACAAATGCTGAAATTTCCAACATCGGATGGAGTAAAAATGGTGTATGTGGAACAACATGCTACCAAAGAGATGTTCGCGGTCGACGAAGTAATACCGGTATCGACACTTTCGTCACAAAGGGATCGGAGTCCAAAGGAAAACAAGAAGCTAAATAGTAACCACAGGTACTAGCCTCGACTCAGTCGGAGAAGCAGGGAACAGACGAGGATGATGACCAGTGGATCTCTCAGTCCTTCATAATTCTCGAGGATTCCGACGCCACCAAATCAACAGTCGAAGAGCTAGAACAAGTCATTCTGATCGAGTATCTACCAGAGTGAACGGTATACCTGGGCACAGGGTTAACCCCCGAGCTCAAGGAAAAACTCATTAAATTCCTTATCGATAATATGGATTGTTTTGCTTGATCCCACCTAGATATGACAGGAATTCCACCGGAAATCACTACACATCAGCTGAGCTTGGATCCGAAGTTCCGCCCAGTAAAACAAAAGAGAAGGCCCCAGTCCGAGGTAAAACATGCATTCGTCAAGGACGAGGTAACTAAACTCCTCAATATAGGATCCATTCGGGAGGTAAAATATCCCAGATAGTTAGCAAACGTAGTTGTAGTCCCTAAAAAGGGAAATAAACTTAGGATGTGCGTAGACTATAAGGATTTAAACAAAGCTTTCCATAAAGACTCTTTTCCTTTGTCAAATATCGATCGCATGATCGATGCCAGGCCGGCCATGAGATCCTTAGTTTTCTTAATGCCTACTCCGGGTACTATCAAATACAAATGAACCCAGAGGATCAAGAAAATACTTCGTTCATTACTAAGTACGACACCTATTGTTATAATGTAATGCCGTTTGGACTAAAAAATGGTGGTGCTACTTACCAACGCCTAGTAAATCAAATGTTCGAAGAACAAATAGGTAAATCAATGGAGGTTTATATTGACGATATGCTAGTTAAGTCCCTACGAGCAAAGGACCATTTGAAACATTTGCATAAGACCTTCAATATACTTAGGAAATACAACATGAAGCTCAACCCCGAGAAATATGCATTCAGGGTCGGTTCTGGCAAATTTCTCGGCTTTATGGTATCAAATCGGGGAATCGAGATCGACCCCGAGAAATATGCATTCGGGGTCGGTTCTGGAAAATTTCTCGGCTTTATAGTATCAAATCGAGGAATCGAGATCAACCCCGATAACATCAAGGCAATCGAATACATCACAGTCGTGGACAATGTTAAGGTCGTACAAAGATTAACATGGTGCATAACCGCCCTAGGTCGATTCATCTCGAGGTCTTCAGATATAAGTCACTGGTTCTTCTCACCGCTCCAAAAGAAGAACAACTTTGCATGAACCCCGGAATGCCATCAAGCCTTGGAAGAGTTAAAGCGGTACCTCTCGAGCTCGCCACTGCTTCATACTCTAAAAGCGGATGAGCAACTCTACGTGTACTTAATAGTCCCGGAAATCGCGGTAAGTAGGGTCCTAGTTCGAGAAGAGAAAGGTACGCAATTTCCTATTTACTATGTCAGTCAAAATTTAGGTGAATCCAAGATCCGGTACCCACACTTAAAAAAATTGGCGCTTGCCCTAATAAGCGCCTCTAGGAAGTTAAAACCATATTTTCAGTGTCACCCAATTTTTGCAGTGACTACTTATCCTCTTCCGATATTTTGCATAAACCCGAACTCTCGGGCTGATTGGTCAAATGGGACATCGAGATTAATGGGTACGATATCGAGTATCAACCCCATGTGGCCATCAAGTCTCAAATCTTAGCAAACTTCGTGGCCGACTTTATGCCAGCCCTTGTACCCGAGCTCGAAAAGGAACTATTATTCAAATCGAGTACATCATGGGGTGTGTGGACCCTCTTTACAGACGGCGCTTCGAACGTGAAAGGGGTATGGGCTAGGCATCGTTTTGAAGCCTCCCACAAGTAATACAATTAGGAAATCTATCAAAACTTCCAAGCTAACTAACAATAATGCCGAGTATGAGGCCATGATTTCAGGTCTCGAGCTGGCTAAAAGTTTAGGAGCAGAGTCCATCGAGGCCAAATGTGACTCCCTACCTATGGTAAGACAAGTTAACAGAACTTTCGAGGTTCGAGAATATTGAATGCATAGGTACTTGGACAAACTACAGGTGACTCTACATCGATTTAAATAATGGACCTTACAGCATGTACCTCGCAAACAAAACAACGAGGTCGATGCCCTTGCGAATTTGGGGTCATCAGTCGAAGACGACGAGATTAGCTCGGGGACTGTCATACAACTTACGAGGTCATTAATCGAAGAAGGTCAGGCCAAAATAAACTCCACAAATCTGACCTGGGATTGGAGGAATAAATATATCGAGTACCTAAAGAACGGGAAGCTTCCATCGGATCCTAAGGAATCTAGGACTTTACGTACGAAGGTCGCACGAAGCACATTAGGCGAAAATGGAACGCTGTATAGAAGGATGTTCTATGGATCATTGGAAATATGTTTGGGTCCAGGAGATATCGACTACATCCTACAGGAAATTCACGAAGACACTTGCAAAAATCATTCTGATGCCGAGTCATTGGTTTCATAAAGTCATCAGAGCAAGATACTATTGGGTCAATATGGAAAAGGATACAAAAGAGTTTGTTCGAAATTACGACAAATGTCAAAGGTATGCGCCGATGATCCACCAACCCGGAGAGCAACTCCACTCAGTCTTGTCCCCATGGTCGTTCATGAAATAGGGAATGAATATCGTCGGCCCTCTACCATCGGCCCCAGGTAAAGCTAAATTCATTTTATTTATGACTATTTATTTCTCTAAGTGGGTTGAAGCACACGCCTTCTAGAAAGTCAGAGAAAAAGAAGTCATATACTTCATATGGGACCACATTATATGCCGATTCGGGATACCTACCGAGATCGTATGCGAAAATGGAAAGCAATTCATTAGCAGCAAAGTGACAATGTTTCTTGAAGACCACAAAATAAAAAGGATCCTGTCAACGCCATATCATCCTAGTGGGAACGGACAGGCCAAATCGACAAACAAGAACATCATTCATAATCTAAAGAAAATATTGAATGATGCTAAAGGAAAATGGAGAGAAATATTGCCCGAGGTCTTTGGACGTACCGAACAACATCAAAATCCAGTACGGGGGCAACACCGTTTTCTTTAGTCTATGATGTCGGAGCTCTGATCTCGGTCGAGGTAGGGGAACCTAGCTTCAGGTTTCGATATACAATGGAAGAGTCAAATCATGAGGATATGAATACAAGCCTCAAATTTCTAGATGAAATACGGAAAGCCACTTCGAATCGCCGCACAGAAAGAAGGGATCGAAAGGTATTACAACCGAAGAGACTATATTCAACACTTTAAAATTGGGGACTTAGTACCGAGAAAGGTCACCCTTAATGCTCGAGACCCAAACGAAGAAAAACTTTGCCCAAACTGGGAGGAACCGTATCAAGTCCTCGATATCATCGGAAAGGGATCCTACAAACTTGGTATGATGAACGGCGAGAAATTACCGAACAATTGGAACATATCACTCCTCAAACGATACTCTCCATTTTCGTTTGCATTTCATACTAACCTACTGCATGTGTTTGATTGAATACGCCGAGGGATTCTTCAATACAAAGTCCTTGGGTCTGAAAGTACGCGTTGCACTCTTTTTCCCTTAGACTTGTTTTTTTCCCAAATGGGTTTTTCCGGCGAGGTTTTTAATGAGGCAACCATTGTTCATGCTAACTTAGAGCAATTAAAAATCCAAGGCTTCCTTACAATAAACCTCTAATACTGGGAGGAATCACCCTCGAATGATTACAAGGAAAATACTTCGTGTCAACAGAGTCTCGATAGGTAAATTTTGTAAAGGGCCAAACGGTCGAACGAACCGTGTCCATGTAGATTACTCGAGCCCTAATGGAAAAACATGTACGCATGTATAATATTGAAAGAAGTATTTTCCTTGCCAGATATTCCATGCCTTAGAGAAATTTTTTCTTTACAATTTCATGCTTGTGATTTATTGAGGAAACTGGCTTAAGGGACTATCACAACTAAAGTTCGAACAATTGACCCCGCACTCGGGGACTGCCCTCCAAAAAATTGACATAGTCAAATTACTAAAACCTCGAGATCGTAAGACCTTAAAAAGGAAACTCTCGATTTTATGGGCCACGACCACGGCCACCCCACTCGGGGACTGTTACTTCGAACAAGTTCGAAGTATAGTCGGGAAAACAAGCTCAAGAAGCAAGCCCCTAGTTAAAGGCTACGATCATATTAACACGGTTCGGAGACGCCGATTTCCATTATGAAACAGATCTTCAAATATTTTTATAAACCGGTTAAAAAGGCAACCCTTGGCTGAATTACTAAGGGTCTCGATAATATCGACCCTTGAAAAACACTAACGGGTATCGAATTGTTCAAACTATCGAACACTTTTGTGCTAAGGCATAAAAAATAAAAGGGTTTCGATAACACAAACCCTCGAAAAACCTAATGGGTACAGATTTATCTCGTTCTAAGGCATGACAAATTTTTACGATTAACTTTTTAAGCCAAAAAAGTGAAAAAGCCATTCTTTTGAGGCCATATCGGCCTAATTCAAGAACCTAAGGGCCATTTTATTTTTTTGAGTTCGAGAAGTCATCCTCAGTCAACTAAAACCTAAGGGTCATCCTACTTCGAGTTCGAGCAAATACTCGCTCGATTATAAAAACTACACTAGTCTTACTTCGATCAAATTGTCTAAGCTTCGAATTTATGAATAAAAAATGTCATAAGGCATGAGTGAATCTAAATATTCACAAGGCAGAAGTTGAAATAAAGAAAAGACAGAGAGAAAAGAAATGTTTTATACATATGAAGATATTTACGAAGGACCGATCAGGGTCCTACACAAAAGTTCAAAAAAAATACTAAGGTCCCTAACTATCCTCGGGGACAGTTTCTTCTCCATCGAGGTCCTCCCCATTCTCGGAATCGCTCTTGCTCCCGTCATCGGAGGAGGCCAGTGCCTTAGTATCATCTTTATGCTCTTTATCCTTCTTTATCTCGTCGGTAAGATCAAAGCCTCGAGCATGGATCTCCTCGAGGGTTTCCCTTCGAGATTGGCATTTGGCAAGATCGGCAATCCATAGAGCTTGAGTTTTGGCGATCTCGACAGACTCTCTTTCTTGGGCTTGAGCAAATTCATCATCAGATCGGTAGACGACCATGATCGCCTCCGCATTAGCCTTGGCTTTCTCTGCCTCAGATTTGGCCCTTGCAAGTTCGGCGGCCAACTGAGCCTCAAGCTCCTCTATTTCTTGGCATGTACCGAGCTTTTCTCCTTAATGCTTTGAAGCTGACTTTTGGCTGATGACAGTTGTGCTCGGGCAGCCTCTTTCTCTGCAGCAAAGCGGTCCATACTTTCTTTCCACCCCAAGGTCATCTCCTTCATCATATTGACTCCCGGAACTGCTCAAACCTCTCGACCTTCTACTAAACCTGTGAGATTGAAGTATTAGCCATAGTTCCCGAATTGAGCGCATGAGCTTTTAAAATTTTCATTACCTGCTGAATCAGGTTGGTCTGTTCCTTATGAGCCATGGCCAACTCGGATCGGAGGTCCTTGATCTCTTCTTCTTCTTTCTGCCCTTTGAGAAGTTTGAGGGAGTTTCTCTCCTTCGTAAGCCCTCGAAGATCGGCCTCACATTGGCTCAATCTGCTCAGGACTTGGAAAACGCCTCCTGATGCAGTGCCAAATCTTATACAGAAAAAGAAAGGAAATTAGCCAGGAAAAGAAGAAATGAACTAAGTGTGATATCGACGAAGGGATTTGGGCCTCACCCGATTTAGGTATTATTGAGCCTCATCGAAGAGGCTCGATGCTTCACTTAGGTCGGTAGCATCCTCGACCCCGGTAAAATAATCACGGAAGGGGTCCTCCCCTCCGAGGGTCCTTTCTACATCAGGAGTCCTCATAGCTTGGGCCTCCCGAATCGCCTCCTCAAAAAATGCAGGGAGAGTCGGCGAGTTTCCAATTACTATTTCCCCAAGTGAATCACTCGAGGTGTTCTCTTCACTGTGAAGGTCCTCGGAGCCGGACCATTCAGATGTCCCCACCGTTTGCTCATTTCGGTGGGAGGCATCTTCAGTCTCGGGGACTTTTCCCGAGTCCTTTTCCAAGACCCTCTTGGCTCGAGGCAGAATCTCTTCAACCCCCACTGACTCAGTGACCTTTGGGGCCTCGGTGTACCTCCTCACTCGGGCCACCAGTTCGGAGTCGTCATCTTCATCTTCTTCTTCCTCCCTTAGTTGCTGAAGTACCTCCGCAGGTAGGGAAACACTGTCTTTCTTCGGCTTACGAGCCGATTTTTATTAGGATTTGGATCCTCGGAGGTTGAGGTCCTTTTTCTCTTCATATCCTTCGCCAGTTTCGGGATAAGGGTCGAAGTCTCTTACTCACCAGACGGGGGCCTCATGACTGCATCTTTGCCCAGGCTTGTACATGAGAAAATTGAATAAGTATGAGGAGAATATCTTAATCAAATCATCAAATATATGAAAAGGGGGCTTACCATGATTCTTGGCCTCCCATCAACCTTTTGCTAAATCGCGCCATGAGCGCTCGGTGTACATAAAGGTCGAGGCCAGGTTTCGAACCCAACTCTTGAGGTCAGGAATCTCACCGAGCATCTAAGCGACCGCTACATCATGGAAATAAACATCAATGAGAAAAAGAAAAGGAACAAAATAATACATGGAAGCTAGCAGTGAGATGGTACTTACGATTTATATCCCATTTCTCAGGAAATGGCATTTCTCGACGGGGATTAGGTCGGAAGTCCTCACTCGAACGAACCAGTCCATCCAGCCTCGATCCTTGTCCACGTCTATGCTCGAGAACAACACTTTGGTAGCCCGACCCTGGAGTTTTATTAACCCGCCTCGATAGAGATGGGGGCTATACAATTTGATGAGGTGATCGAGGGTGAAAAGGAGTCCCTCGACTTTGCTCACGAAGAATCGGATCAGAATAACAATTCTCCAAAAGGAGGGATGGATTTGGCCTAGGGTTATTTGATATTTACAGCAAAAATCAACGATGACGGGGTCGAGGGGGCCCAGTGTGAAATAGTAAGTGTAAACACGTAGAAACCCTTCCATATAAGTAGTGATGTCTTCTTCGGGGGCCAGAATCACCACCTCTTTGCCTTCCCAGTTGCAGTCTTTCTTTACCTGCTTAAGGAAGCCCTCAGTTATCGAGCATATATACCTTGACATTGGCTCGCATCGACTAGGAAACGATGAATTTTTCTCGATCTTAAAGTCAGAAGTAAGGACACACATCCCGGGAACACACTCCTCAGGGCACGACTCCACCGGTGTTTTATCGCCGGCCGACCGCGATGAAGAAGCGTTTTCCTTTTGAGGAACATTTTTTGATGTTTTTGCTATTTTGGTATGAGTTTGAAGAGGGAAGAAGATGATGGGACTTGATGTTTGAAAGGAGATTAACAACAAAGGAGATTAACAAGATTTTTTACGAAGGAGGAACTTAAGATATGTAAAAGCTTTGGAGATTAGAAGAAAGTGAAAGTAAAGTTTGAATCAATGAGAAGATGGCCTATTTATGGGATTCACGGCGACAGTTCAAAGGCACTAGTGGCCGACCATCAACTGACACTCATTAATGACTTGGGGAACTATACTGACGGGACGTTTCGGTCACTTTTGTCGCTTACGTTACGAGGATGACGTCATGACGGGTCTAGGTCAAAAATTGAAGGCTCAATTCGTTTCTTGTCGTTACACTCCAAAAACGAGGGAACTATCTGTAGACGGTTAAAACTGGGCCCACCTGATTTTACTATTTGACTGAGACCAGGAGGTTGCATCGATGTTCGGCCTCGTAACGGATCAGACCAAAGCACGAGGACAAGGTACCAAGTTCGGAATCGAGGTACCTGTCGAGATGGAGGCTAGTAGTGATCGAGACCAAATGAGACAAACATCGAGCAAGATTGAAGATACCATAATAACAGAAAGGCGAGATACATGTGACTGGTCGAAGATCATGGCGTAAATCAGGGAACAGATCAAATCAAAATCGGTTAATTAGCTAATCATGAGATTTTCTTCTGTAATTAGAGTTATACCATAAGTAAAATTCATCTACTATATAAGGGGGGTTCTTATCATTTGTAGGACACATTGTTCACAGATATCAAAGCAATATAATTCTCTCTCTCGGTTATACTTTTGTTCATCAGCTTGTTATATTAATTGTTCTTGCACCAATCAGTTCGAGGGTATTCTAACTCGAGGGTTGAGTTCCATTCAAACACTGGTTTGCTTTAGTTTATTGTTAAATTCTATTATTAATCTTCACATTTATCAAATGGTATTAAGTGAAATCACGTGTCCTTAAAATCACATTATAAGTCTAATTGTTATCCAATTTTAAGGGTAAACATTAATACAATTTAAACGATTTTAAATATTTATTATTTATTAATTTTAAAATTACGTACTAATTTATGCTTGTTATAGATAGTTATTTCTAGTTGACTTTTAAGTAAATTACACGGGAAGAAACTAAATAGTAAAATACATACATAAACGTATTGATTTACCGTAGCATATGTGTTATGTGTAGAATAATTAGTAAATTATGTTATCTTGTTCGGTTTTAACTAAGTAAAGGAGCATAGGAAGTGGCATCTTATTGTACATGCACATACCTTGCCAAGTAAAGAATAATATACAGTATATATTAATTCATTCATGGCGACCATAAAATTCTCTCTGCTCTCAATAGAGAATCCCAACGTCCGCACTTTTGTAGTTTTCGATCTTTTCTTATTTTCCCCCTCGATACTATTATTTACTCTTTGATTTTGCTATGTTTTGTGCTTTTCTTTTTCATTTTGGAAAAAATAGAAGCTTAGATTTTTTGCATTTATTATTAACACCTGTGTACACCCAATTATAAAATTATATTTGTGTGAACCAAGACCTGTTTCTCTGAGGCATAAATGGGCAATGTCATGTGACTCAACAACTCGTGGTCTTGTCCATTTGTGTCCAACCTCTATTCTTGAATAATATTACTAACATTTCAATTTTATGGATTTTATTTATCGCATATAGAGTAAATTTTATGGGTGATTATCCAATTTTGTGATCATTATTTAAAAGTCATTTTTTTTGTTACGTAAAAGTCATTTAACTATATGATCATTATCTAAAAGTCACTTTTCTTTCTTTTGTTACACAAAATTATTTTACTATGCTCCAATTATCACAATAATCACTTTGACCAAATTTTATAAAACTTTCACTCGAAAAGTCTATCATGCCCTTGACATTATAAAATTTTTCATCTATGTTATATATAATCCTTCTATATTATATGCTATGTTATATACTTTTACACATGTATTTTATTAATAATTAAAATAACTTAATATTATTGTATTTATTATTTTTATGATATATTCATAGATTTAATTTTTTCTTAACGTTAGCTTTCAAGATATATAGGTAGCATTATTAAATTTGTTAGTAATATTACTGTGAACAAATCTCAAGTCAACATTCTTATTCATTCCTAATGAAATATTTTTAATTAAAATAATAAAATCAAAGCTTACTTATTATCAGCCCAACCATATTTGTTAATTCAATAAATAAAATACTCACATTTAGCGCAATGACAAATTAGTTTAACACTTTTAAATAAATAATATTAACAGATAAATTTTAAAAAACTTCATATTAAGTACAAATATCTTTGAATTTTTTCTAATGTTTTAGTGACTATAAAAAACTATCATTTATTAAGCAAATTTATTTTTATTATTTCAAATAAATATTTTTTCGTTTTATATTTAAAATATATTAATGTTTGATTATGATTAAACAAATAGAGTGTCATGAAAAATTAAATGTACGGATATATTATAAAATAATAAATAAAATAATATAATATTATTTTAAATATAAGTTAAATACTTAGGTAAAAATTTATTATACAGCATATAACATAGAAGGTATTACAAAAATGAGAGAATTTATAATGTCAAGGGCATAATAGGGTTTTCAAGTAAAAGTATTTTAAAATTTAGCCGAGGTGACTTTTGTGATACTAGAGCAAAGTAAAATAATTTTCTGTAACAAAAGAAAGAAAAAATAATTTTTAGATCATAAACACAAAATTAAATAACTTTTACGTAATAAAAAAAGCTTTTGAATAATAAACACAAAGCTGAATGATCACCCGTTACATTTACTCTCGCATATACTTCCATTTCTCTTGATCAACAAGCAGAACAGATGAGCGTATTATCCTTCTGTCGTAAAATTGGAGCTACGCATAGATGCATACACGAGTATTTACTTTTCCTTGCTTCTCTATAATCTCTGTCTTTTTATGACAGTAACCAAGTGCTGAATGTACGATTTAGAAATAAATGGCTATACTTTTTAATTAAATATTTACCTCGAAATACGAGTAATAATTAAATTTATAATGTGATTATAAGGATATGCGATCCAGTTCAATGTTAATTGGTAAATAATTAAGCAAATAAATGAATTAAATGGTTTATATGAATTAAACCCGTATAATTGCAAGCCGTCGACCTCGATCTGGATTAGATTCGAGAATGGTTTGCCAAGAACAGCAAGAATAGCTATAATAATGCAAACAACTCAAATGCGGAGAATTTACAGTAAATAAAAGAGCTTTGTATTCAGCAGTGTGAGTAAGAACTAAAGCATTGTGATAATATTGTGATGATGGATGGCGTACAAATGAATAGGGTTCCTCTTTATATAGTAGATGAATCCTAAATAAGTAATGATTCTAATTGTGGAAGTAAGATACATGATTGACATTATTAACTGCCAATAGCTCTACTGGCCCCGAGATTCTCACCGGGATTGATGATTGAGCGCGGATATTTCGCGATTCTGTTACTGAGGTGTCGATCTAGTCTGACCCTGAACCATCAGTCTAACATTCCTCGAGCCCGGGCTTACTTCGATGCATACTTGCTTTCGGGGAGGACTTGCTTTCGAGGTACGCCCTCGAGGCCTTATAATCGAGTCTCTCGATTTTACTGTACACAGAAAGTCCCCGCATTTCTTATAATGGAAGAATAAGAAACGATTTGAATCTTGATCTCCCGATGCCTTGGCCAAGAAGTCATTTTTGTGACGTAAGCATTAAGTGTGACTGAAATGTCTCGTCGGTTCGGTTCCCAAGAATCATTAATTCTTGTCAGCCTTTGGCCGACCGCTAGCAACGCTGAACCGTCGTTTGAAATCTATAAATACCAACTTCGTCATTGATTTCAATCTTTACTCTGCTTCAAACTTCTCTCTTGCTTTGATCAAATCTCCCGTCGTTCAAAACTTTTTTGCTTCCTTTTATTCTTTCGCTAGTCATATTCTTGCTTTCTACCTTTCTTGTCTACAACCATGTCTAAGACCTCCAAAGTAGTGCCGCAGAAGGAAAGAGCTTCCTCCTCGAAGTTGGCCGGTGACAAGACGCCGGTGGAGCTGCGCGTGGAGGGGTGTGTTCTCGGACCGTGCGAACTGACCTCTGAATTTAAGGTGGATAGACCCCCTTCAGTTCTCGTCCGGTGTGAACCCATGTCCCATTACGTTTGCTCGATATCTGAGGACGATCTCAAGCGAGTGAAAAGGGACTGTAATTGGGAAGACAAAGAAGTGGTGGCTCCTTCGCCTGATGAGGATATCACCCCTCATGTGAAAGGGTTTTTGAGTGTTTATACTTACCCTTTCACATTGGGGCCCGTGGACCCGATTATATTCGACTTTTGTCGCCAGTATCGAGTGACTTTGGGGCAGGTTCACCCCACTTTTTGGCGTATAGTGATCTTGCTCAGATTTTTCTCGAGTAAAATCGAGGAAATGCCTTTCACCCTCGATCATTTAATCAAGATGTATAGTCCTCGGCTCTATCAGGGTGGTTTGATAAAGCTCCAGTGCCGGGCTACTAAAACAGTATTTTCGAGCATAGATGAAGATAAGGACCGGGGATGGATGGGTCGATTCGTCCGAGTTAAGACCTTTGATTTGATTCTTGCCGAGAAGATGCCATTCCCCGAGGAATGGAACATGAAACTTAAGTCCGTTTTTCGTCGGTGTTTGATTTCTTGTTCGATAAATTTCCTTCTTTGATCTGAATACCATTTCGTGGTGCAACTTTTTCTTGGTTCCCTGGTGCTGTCCCGGACCTCGAAGATACCATTCCCCGAGGAATGGAACATGAAACTTAAGTCCGTTTTTCGTCGGTGTTTGATTTCTTATTCGATAAATTTCCTTCTTTGATCTGAATACCATTTCGTGGTGCAACTTCTGCTTGGTTCCCTGGTGCTGTCCCGGACCTCGAAGACTGGGTCCACCAGCTAGCCTCCACTTCCTCATTCTCTGAAGTTTGCTGGCGAGATTTGGCCAAGGGCCGATAGGAAGCTAAGAATCATGGTGAGCTCCTCTGACTATGAGCCAAGGCTCTTCCGTAGGAGTACTGGTTTTTAACCCATTCTTTACGTGCAGGTCTCGAAGAAAGCGTAGCCATGAGGCCGCCCCCGCCTGGTGAAGGGGAATTTTCACAACTGCCTAAGGAGAGGAAAAGACGAAGGATTTCATCCTCTGACACCCCGAAACCCAAGAAAATCAAGGCCCGAAAATCAAAGGTCGATACCGTCATTTTGCCCGTCGATGCACAAGATGACGATGACGACTGCATTTTGGTAGCCCACGAGGGAAGGAGTACTACAGCTCCCGAGGTTGTCGAGCCGACAGTGAATGAGTCGGTTCGTTCCCAAGTTGGGGAGAATCTTGAATAAAGATACGTGAAGTCCCCGAGTCATCGATTGGTAAGGAAATTCTTTGTTGTGCTGAAAAATCGGCGGATGCCCTTGAAAGGTCTAGCTCTGAGGCCCCAAGGAGAGAGGAGTCCACCCCGAGCGATTCGTTCAGGGTAATAAATATAGATGATTCACCGCCCGACCCTTTATTTTTTGAGAGGCAGTTCCGAGATGCTCAGGATATGTAAACCCCAGATGCGGATATAGGCCATGAAGGGGACGACATGTTTTGGGACTGCTTTGACGGGCTCAAAGACGGCCCCGAGTCAGATGCGTCGTTTGCTTTCAATGAAGCTCAACTCCTTTTGAAGCGAGTAAGTATTTTCCCTTTTTTTCGTTTGTGCTCGTTTCTAATTTTATATTAACCCCTTTGTTTGTGAGCAGACTTTGGTGCTTCATCGAGAGGTGTCCTTCAAATCTCGGATGGAACTGGACCAATATGAGGCCGAGCTCAAAAGGCTTACAAAGGAGAGGGACGACCTGAACTCCTTTATGTTCGAAAGGAGGAGGAAATTGTGGCCATTCGAGAAGAACTTACGAGGGCTCGTCAAGACCACACCGAGATCCTCGAGAGGGTAAGATAATTCCTTGAAACCTAGTAAAATATCAATTCCGCAGTATCAGCAGAAGGCTAAATTGATGTTGCAGCTCCAAGAAGAGGCCAAGGTGAAGGAGGCCGAGACTCGAGGGTGGAGGTAGCACATGGAGCGCCTCGCCTCTGAGAAGGATGCTTTTCGGGACCAATTAACTTCATCTGAGTGCCAACTCCGAAGTGCGGAAGAAGAAAGTCTAGCTTGAGCTCGTAGGACCGAGGAGGTTGAAGCCGTTCTTGCTAAGGATAAAGCCGAATCGAAGGCGCTTGCGGCCTCCTACAGAGCCGATGTCGAGGCTGCCAATCTTCGAGCGCATAGGCCAGATTGTCTCGTGCTGTTGCTCATGCCAGGTAGCGATCTTGGAGAGAGGCTCTTGAAGAGATACATGCTCGTGGCTTTGACCTTTCTACAGAAATCGAGAAAGCGAAAGCTTCAGAAGATGAGGTTGTCGCTTTGCTCTACGATGACGAGAGTTCTATTAGTGGATCTGATGATGAAGCTATGAGGGAGATGCATCTGCCTAAGTTTATTCGGGAGTGAGCCGATGTCGAGGGACTAAGCCCCGATAACGACTAAGTTGTAGCTTTTTCTTTCTTTCCTTTTGTAAGGCCCTGGTTGGTCCCTTTGTACATATCTTTTTGGTGCAATGAAAAATATTTCCTGATGTCTCTTTGTCCTTGTATGTTTTAATTGTCTCCACTGGCGTATTCTTTTAGCTTAGTTTGCGATCGAAATAAATCCTTAGGCTTTTATTTTTCCGGGGCAAGTCCCCGAGTTACGAAGGTAAGTCCCCGACTCCGAAGCTTATTTGGGATTTTGTCTCGAGGACAACATGTCTCGAACTGATATACGGGTTATACCCATTGGACAAGCTCGAATGATTTTATAGGATAGGGTAGGCCTTAGGTTGTATCGACAATTATTAAGTTCTCGAGCTTGAATTGTTTGTTTAAGCTCGTAATAACCGGACCCTTAGGTTTGAATCGAATGAGAGCGCTCATGAGATCGGCCTTTAGTTTATAGAAGCCCTTATTTGCTTTGCCTAGGGTAGCCTTATTTAATCGGTTTTTCAAAGTATTTGAAGGCCTTTAGTTTATGGAGGAAGTCGGACATCTCCGAGCCGCGTAATTTTGGCTGTAGCCTTTTTATATGACCGTAGTATTTAATATGGTCGCAGTCTTCGGGTATGTCTCTTGGACTTATCTATTGATAATATTTCGAACTTGTTCGAAAGGTTAGTCTCCCAGTGTAATGGCCTTGGCCTGTATATCGGGGGATGCCTCTTTGAGGTCTTATAACTCCGAACTTTAAATAGCTCGAGTAAGCAGTCCCCGAGTGTTCGAGGTACGTTTGCGTTCGGCCCTTGGGCCGTTCTTCATGAGTGTTAGTTTTGCGCAATAGATCATAAGTATACGACTTGTATAATAGAAACCCTACTTCAAACACGAGATGTTTGGGAAAAAAAGAGAACTTCTTTGTGTTATTCATACATGCGTACATGTTTTTCTATCTGGGCTCGACTATTCTGTATGGACACGGTTCATTCGACAGTTTGGCCCATTACAAAAAATTTTCTATCGAGAACCATTCACATAAATCCGAGGGTGATGCCCCTGGTATTCGAGGTTGATTGCAAAGAAGCCTTGGATACTGTTGAATTATCCCCAGGTAGCACATAGTTGTTGCCTCGTTAAAAGCCTCGCTGGAAAAACCCATTTGGGATAAAAATTGGTCTTACGGAAAAAGAGTGAAACAACCTTGAGGTCTCGATTTCTTGGGCTGGGTACCTGCAATAATTTAGTTTCTCATATTTAAGCAAACGAAAAAGGAAAGGTCCATACCTTAGAAATAATATCGCTTGAGAAGTGATATGTTCCAATTGTTTGACAGTGGCTCACCGTCTATTGTTCCAAGCTTGTATGACCCTTTACCGACTATGTAGAGAATCTGATAGGGTCTTTCCCAGTTAGGACCGAGTTTTCCTTCGTTAGGGCCTCGAGTATTGATTGTGATTTTCCTTAAGACCAAATCCCCAAATTTGAAGTGTCATAGATTGGTTCTTCTATTGTAGTATCTCTCGTTTCGTTGTTTTTGGGCGGCCGTTCGAACGAGCGCCGCTTCTTGTCTCTCATCCAATAATTCGAGGCTAGTATTCATTGCCTCTTGGTTTGATTCCTCGGTTGCATGTCGAACTCTGGCGCTGGGCTCTCCGACTTCGATGGGTATTAAGGCTTCGGAGTCGTAGACCCAAGAAAACGGGGTTGCCCTGGTGCTGGATTTCGATGTCGTTCTATATGCCCATAGAACCTCGGGCAAATTTTATCTCCATTTCCCTTTGGCTTCGCTTACCCTTTTCTTCAAGTTTTGGATGATAGTCTGGTTTGTTGATTCGGCCTGTCTGTTTCCACTAGGGTGATATGGCGTCGACAATATCCTCTTTATTTTGTGGTCTTTGAGGAGTTTTGTTACTTTACTTCCGACGAACTGTTTGCCATTATCACACACTATCCCATCAGGTATCCCGAATCGACATGCAATGTGATCCAATATGAAGTCGATCACTTCTTTTTTCCTAGATTTTTCAAAGGCCTGCGCTTCAAACCTCTTTAGAGAAATAGTCATTCATAAATAATATAAATCTAGCTTTACCTGGGGCCGAGGGTAGAGGTCCGACGATGTCCATCTCCCATTTCATGAATGGCCACGGGATAGGACCGAGTGAAGCTGTTCACGGGCTGATGAATCATCGGTGCGAACCTTTGACATTTATCGAATTTTCGAACGAAATCCTTAGTGTCCTTCTCCATGTTATCCCAATAGTATCCTTCTCTGATGATCTTTCGAACTAGTGACTCGGCGTCAGAATGGTTTCCACAGGTGCCTTCATAGATTTCTCGTAGCACATAATCGGTATCTCCCGTCCCCAATATACGGCTAACGGACCATCGAATGCCCTTCTGTATAATGTTCTGTCCTCGTCCAACATGAACCGAGCTTCCTTAGTTCATAAGGTCCTTGATTCCTTGGGGCCCGAGGGCAGCTTCCCATTTTTCAAGTATTCGATATACTTGTTTCTCCAATCCCAGGTTAAGCTTGTGGAATTTATTTCAGCGTGCCCTTCCCCGATTACTGACCTCGAGAGATGGACTGCAGTTCCCAATTTAATTCCATCTTCGTCGGTCGACGATCCCAAGTTGGCAAGTGCATCGGCCTCGGTATTCTATTCCCGAGGTACATGCTGCAGAGTCCATTCTTTGAAGCAGTGCAAAGTGATCTGCAACTTGTCTAAATACCTTTGCATCCTATCTTCTCGTACTTCGAAGCTACCATTTACCTGGTTAACTACCAGTAGGGAGTCATATTTAGCTTTAATGATTTCCGCTCCCAAATTCTTAGCTAGCTCAAGACCTGCAATCATGGCCTCATACTCGTCCTCGTTGTTAGTCAGCTTAGCAGTTTTAATCAATTGTCTAAGACTATTGCCCGTGGGCAGTTTTAAAACAATACCAAGCCCAGACCCTTTCACGTTCGAGGCTCCATCCGTGAAGAGGGTCCATACCCTCGATGAGGTTCCCGATTTCAGCAGAAGTTCCTTTTCTACTTCGGGTACGAGGGCAGGCAAAAAGTCTATCACAAAGTCTACTAATATTTGAGACTTGATGGTCGTTCAGGGCTGATATTCGATATCGTACCCGCCAAGTTCGACGGCCTATTTGGCCAATCGGCCCGATAGCTCGGGCTTATGAAATATATTTCGAAAGGGATATGTGGTGATGACATATATACGAAGACACTAAAAATATGGCTTTAGTTTTCTAGATGCCCTTATTAATGCAAGTGCTAACTTCTCTAGGTGCGTATATCTGGTTTCAGCATCTCCTAAAGTTCTACTAACGTAGTAAACTGGAAACTGCATACCTTGTTCTTCTTATATTAGAACTCCACTTACTGCTATCTCAGACACCGCCAAATATAAATATAGCTTCTCATCTGCCTTTGGAGTGTGGAGCAAAGGTGGGCTCGATATATATCGTTTCAGCTCCTCCAATGCTCGCTGACATTCCGGAGTCTATGTAAAGTCGTTTTTCTTTTTAAGCAAGGAGAAGAACCTGTAACTCCGATCCGATGACCTCGAAATGAATCAGCCCAGGGCAACTATTTGTCCGGTTAGCCTCTGAACGGCTTTTACACTATCCATGACACTGATGTCCTCGATGGCTTTGATTTTGTTAGGGTTGATCTCGATTCCCCGATTTGACACCATAAAGTCGATGAATTTGCTCGAGCCGACCCCGAAGGCACACTTCTCGGGGTTGAGTTTCATGTTGTACTTCCTCAAGATCTCGAAGGTTTCTTGCAAATGAGTCAAATGGTCCTCTGCGCACAGGGATTTAACTAACATATCATCAATGTAAACTTCCATTGATTCCCTTATCTGTTCTTCGAATATATTGTTAACTAGGCGTTGATATTTAGCCCCCGCACTTTTTAGCCCAAAGGGAATTACGTTATAGTAGTAGGTTCCATACTTAGTGATAAAAGAAATTTTTTCCTGACCTTCTGGGTCCATCTGAATTTGGTTGTACCCAGAATAGGCGTCCAAAGGTAAGTATCTCGTGTCCAGCTATGGTGTCGATCATTCGATCGATGTTAGGCAAAGGGAAAGAGTCCTTTGGACATGCTTTATTTAGATCCTTATAATCTACACACATTCTAAGCTTGTTCCCCTTTTTGGGGACTACGACTACGTTGGTTAACCACTTGGGATATTTGACTACCCGAATGGACCCTATTTTAAGGAGTTTAGTTACCTTTTATTTTATGAAGGCGTGCTTTACCTCGGACTGAGGCCTTCTCTTCTGTTTTATCGGTCTGAACTTGGGATCCAGGCTCAACTGATGAGTTGTAATCTCGGGCGGGATTCCTTTCATATCTAGATGGGACCATGCAAAGCAATCCATGTTATCAATAAGAAACCGAATGAGTTTTTTTCCTGAGTTCGGGAGTTAACCCCGTTCCTAGGTATACCTTATGTTCGGGTAGATACTCGATGAGTATCACCTGTTCCAGCTCTTTGACCGTTGACTTAGTTGCATCCGATTCTTCGGTAACGATGAAGGTTCGAGGAGTGATATCCTCTTAATCATCTTCGATTACCTGTTTATCCTCTTCGGTCGAGGCTGAGGGCGGTGATTTCTATTTGGCTACTTGCTTATATTTGACGCTTGATTTTTCTAAGGTCGAGGATGCTGGTATCAGTGTCACCTCGTCGACTGCAAACATCTCCTTTGCTGCGTGTTGCTCTCCGTACACTATTTTCACCCCACCCTCTGTTGGGAACTTCATCATCTGTTGAAGGGTCGATGGCACCGCCCTCATGTTATGGATCCATGGCCTCCCGAGTAGTGCATTATACCTCATGTCACCTTCGATGACGTGAAATTTCGTGTCCTGGATTGTCCCGACCACATTTACTGGTAGGATTATTTTTCCTTTATTGTCTCACTAGCCATGTTGAAACCGTTCAAGACCCGAGATGCGGGCACAATTTTCTCAAGTGGGCCAATCTGTTCTATGACCCTCGACCTTATTATGTTTGCCGAGCTACCTGGATCCACAAGAACACGTTTAACTTGAACTTTATTCAACAAGATAGAAATTACTAGTGCGTCATTGTGCGTTTGTGAAAGGCCTTCTGCCTCCTCGTCGTGGAATGTAAGGATTCCTTCGGGCATGTAATCTCGGGTCCGTTTCTCCCTTGTAATTGGCACTTTGGTGCATTTGAAAACAGACCCCTGCAGGATGTCGATTCCATCGATGATCATGTGGATAACATGCTGAGGTTTTTCTTCCTCATTCTTTTTGTTGGCGTCTCTCTCCCTGAAGTTATTCTTGGATCTGCCTCTAAGGAATTCTCTAAGATGACCCTCGTTGAATAACCGAGCTACTTCTTCTTTCAACTGTCTGCAGTCTTCGGTCCTGTGGCCATGTGTGCCATGGTACTTGCACATCAAGTTAGGATTCCTCTGAGAAGAATCAATTAGTATCGGCCTCAGCCACCTAGTGTCTTTAATTCTTCCAATGGCCGATACGATGCCCGAGGCATCAACGCTGAAATTATACTCCGACAATCGAGGTGCTTCTATGGGATCCGCATACTTGTCGAATTCGGTCTTGCTCATGAGTCCCCGAGGATTATGTCCTCGGTCACCCCTTCGATCATTGCTGGTGGAATTACGTCCCCGTACAATTGTTTCTTCTATCTTTGGCGTACATCTGATATCGATCTTTGGTTGGTCTCGATCTCTGTCAGTTTGGTTCTTACCTACCGACCGGCTCGGGTGTACTGAATCCGAGGGGGCTCTCAGTTGGTCATCCTCAACTGGTACCTGTTGTGAACATCCGCCCAAGTGGGTATTCTATCAAATTTTGTTTCAGTAGGTATGACGCGATCGAGCTCCTCTCATTTAGTCCCTGTGTGAAAGCTTGATCAACCCAGTCGTCGGTAACCGGTGGCAACTCCATACGTTCCATTTGGAACCGAGAAACAAATTCTCGTAGCATCTCGTTTTCCCTCTGCTTTACCTTGAAGAGGTCTGATTTTCTTGTTGCAACTTTTATAGCTCCTGCGTGCGCCTTTACAAATGAGTCTGCCAGTATGGCAAATGAATCGATAGAGTTTGGAGGCAAGTTGTGGTACCAAATCATGGCCCCTTTGGATAGGGTCTCCTCGAATTTCTTTAGCAGGACTGACTCGATTTCATCATCTTCCAAATCATTTCCCTTAATAACACACGTATAAGAGGTAACGTGTTCATTAGGGTCCGAGGTCCCGTTGTATTTTGGTATATCGGGCATCCTGAATTTCTTCGATATGGGATTTGGAGCCGCACCAGGAGGAAATTGGTTTTGTACAAATTTCTTAGAGTCCATTCCCTTTAAGATCGGTGGTGCCCCCGAAATCTGATCAACTCGAGAGTTGTAGGCTTCTATCTTCTTATCAGTGGCTTCAATCTTCTTCTTCCCCGACTCTATCCTTTTAATAAGCTCCTCGAGCATTCTCATTATAGCAGGGTCGATCGTCGAAGTATTGTCACCTGATCTTTCAGGCACCGTCCCGGTACGACGAGTAGCCTCTTGTTCGACCCTATTCAGAGTATTGTGCTGATTTTGCAATTGGACAATAGCATTCTGTTGGGCTTGCAGCATTTCAAATATGACTTGGAGACTAATACCTTTGTCTCCTCTGCCTTGGGTACCTCGAACGTCGGTCCGACCTTCTCTGTGTACGCTTCCATCGAGGTCCCCGCCTAAATCTGTATTCAAAGAAATGTGTGAACCAATGTCGACCGAGTTAGCGGGTGGCGCTCCTCCGAGACCAGCTTGTGGGACCTTGACTCCTGGAACGACAACATTCTCGTTCTCCTTGTGGAGTCCCAGGCCGTTGTCACCATGTGTAGTTGTTTTTTGTGAGTTTGACATGATTTATCCTGAAAGCAAAATTCTAGACAAGAAACAAGCGTAAAATAGTGTGTTATACCAGAAGTAACACTGAAAAATCACTATTATCCTTAGCCCCACGGTGGGTGCCAAACTGTTAACCTCGAAATACTAGTAACAATTAAATTTGTAATGTGGTTATAAGGATATGCGATCCAGTTCAATGCTAATTGGTAAATAATTAAGCAAATAAATGAATTAAATGATTTATATGAATCAAACCCGTATAATTGCAAGCCGTTGACCTCGATCTGGATTAGATTCGAGAATGGCTTGCCAAGAACAGTAAGAATAGCTTTAATAATGCGAACAACTCAAATACAGAGAATTAACAGTAAATAAAAGAGCTTTGTATTCAGTAGTGTGAGTAAGAACTAGAGCGTTGTGATAATTGTGATGATGGATGCGTACAAATGAATAGGGTTCCACTTTATATAGTAGAGGAATCCTAAATAAGGAATGATTCTAATTGCGGAAATAAGATACATGATTGATATTATTAACCGCCATTAGCTCTATCGGCCCCGAGATTCTTGCCGGGATTGATGATTGAGCGCGGATATTTTGCAATTCTGTTACTATAGTGTCGATCTAGTCTGACCCCGATCCATCAGTCTACACATTCTTCGAACCCAGACTTACTTCGATACATACTTGCTTTCAGGGAGGATTTGCTTTCGAGGTACGCCCTCGAAGCCTTATAATTGAGTCTCTCGATTTTACCGTACACACCAAAGTAAAACAAAAGGCAAACAATCAAAACTTAGTTATAATTAGTATTAACTTGAATTGTCTATGTACTTTTCTATTTGGAAAAGAAAGAATACGAAAATAGTCATATTGGGACTCACGTTATGGGCTTTTCACTTTATTTACTAAACCCCCACAATGAGTGTCGATGACTAGGTTCATCAAGAATGTAAAGATCATCCTTTGCTTATTGTGATTCGTGATAAATTCGAAAACAGTGGGATGCTATTTACATACTCGTAACAATTAATTAACTAAAGGGGTTAACTGATTGTCAAGGACAAGTGTTCTTTTCATTTCTTGAGGGGCCAATGTGATTTTCTCTTTGTCCGATAAAAGATATGTATGCCCTAATTGTCCCCTTTGGCTAGCCAAATTGTTCCTTTTTTCTTTTTATTTATTCATTTACATTATTTATGCATCTTCTTTCCCTTTCCAAGAGCCAGTTGGGTGTGTACTAAATAGGGGTATACATGGACAGGGTTGGTTAAGGTTTTATCAAAACTAAACCAAACCAATTATATCGGTTTGGATTGGTTCGATTTTGTCGGATTTTTCGGGTTTTCGGGTTTTTTGTTACTTATATATTATTTCAATCTTACTTTGTTAAATATTTGATGATTAAATATATATTTATTAAAAATATAAAAAATTGACAAACATATTATCAATTAAAATATTCTTATGAAATAATTCTATTAGTAATACATAATTGTTATTTTTTTAGTCGTCCACCAAAAGTTTTCATTGATATACACATTCAGGTTAACCGAATTTAGTAATTAAACATAAAAATCAATATGATACATAAATATTAATAATCACTTCACATTCGAAAAATATATAAGAATTTAATAGATCTTAACATATGATATGAATATGAAAGAACAAAGAGATAGACGCATTTCAGTAACACTTGATAAGAAAGTGATCATACAACTCATTATTTAAGGTCAATAAATATGGAGCACTTCATATTCTATTAAAATTTATATCCCGTAAGAGAATCCCAAATATTTCTAGATATTTTTTTAAAAAAAATTCTTAAAAGTATATATAAAAATTATATATTTATATGTCGGATTGGTTCGAGTTTTTTTTACTCAATACCAAACCAAATCAAACCAAATCACATCGGATTTTTTAATCAGTTTGGTTTAACTTTTCGATTTGGTACGATTTTTCGGTTCGATTTGTACACTTCTAATACTGAATTATATTGTTGTTAATTCTGAGTGAACCGAACTCTGGGGTAGAGTTTTCTGAACTTTGTCACATCAAATTGAGTTATTGAGGGCATTGGATCTCTATTCTAGCAAAAAATTGGTAAAAAGTGGCTACTTGGGTTTTACTTGGTAAATGAACTTTAGGAAATCCAAATATCGATATTGTTGCCATTTGGTTTTTTACCAAGGTTAATTACGCCATAACAAAATGAAAAAACATTTCTACTGGTCGACGAATGCGTGCAAATAATTTTGATATTAGATACACTCTCCCCGTTCACTTTTATTTGTCCACGTTACACTTTTCATGCCCCTTAAAAATAATAATTATAATTTATAGTTTACCGTATTACCGTAATAATGATAGTATTTCAAAAAGTCTTGAGAAATAATTTTTAAATTAAACTATTAATGATAAGGATAAAATAGAAAAAAAAAAGATTATTTTTATCTTGATTTAATATATTGGACAAATAAAAATGAAAATATATTTTAAGTATAATGGACAAGTAAAAGTGAATGGTAAAAGTATATGATACTTCTTGAAATTGATTTCACTTTTACCTCTACAATAAACTTTATGATACGGTATCGACAATTTCAAGTGATTTCTTTGCATTAACTTACGATCTAAGTAAGATATTAAGATCAATTTCATGGCAGCCACTCGTAGTCAAGGTGTACTGTAGCCACCCTTTAAAGATTGCATTTTACTAGCTATAAACAGAATCCTAGAACCCTTATTGCTAGCTACAAACAGAGTCCTAGAACCCTTTTCGCTAGCTAAAAACAGTGTCCTAGAACCTTCGAAAAGTATACATTCACGTGAAAGCTTAACTGCTGATATAGTTTCACCCATTATGTGACTTAATCAAAGACTCGAGAAGGGATCATTACACTTCAATTAAGAAAGATGAAATGGTCAATTTCCACAATTTGCAAGATAAGTATCAAAGTTTTACTTATTTAAACAAGAGTTAAGTTATATACAGTGACAATAAAAAAAACTTTATTAATGCAATTAGCTGGTTATAAAAGGTTATAACTCTATTTAATAGATTATCATATTGTATGCGGGTAAAACCCAGCCCACTAAACACCCCAATTTTCTGGTGAGGCAAACGGAGCAGAAACTTGATCACAATGAATCAGAGTGAGATCGAGGAGCCCCTCGTATCGGGGCTCGGGCAAAACGCTTGCGCTCGGGAGAATCAGGGCCATGTCCTCCAGGTTCGGTTCGAGGATCAAGACTTCGGGGAGCATTACCAAACAGTTGCACACGACTAACAAAGGGACGTAATGTCCGTGCACAACCGGATATCATGGCGTGAATCTCGTCCTATATCGGCAGAAAATTAATGATTAGCGAAACGAAGGATTTCTACCTTTCTTAGAATTGTACTTAGGGTAAAACTCCCCTACTATATAAAGGAGAAGCTTATTATTCATGAGATACATTGTAACATAGATATCAAGGCAATTTATTTCTGTTCTCTTTGTTGTTCAAAGTACTTATCTTTGTTCTTAAATTTTTCATAAGCAAGCTTGGAAGCGAAGGTAGTTTCCTCATTGAGCCTTTAACCGAGCTCCTAATCATTCTTATCATTGGCTTTGTCATTTATTGCATCTTTCATTTGGTTAATATAACGTCATTAATCACTTGTATTTGAATTAATCCACATATCCTTAAAACCATAAATAAATTTAATTCTTATCCGTTTTTAGTGTAAACAGGTTGGCGCCCACTGTGGGGCTAGGGATAATAGTAGTAGTTGATACAAATTTTCATAACGCACTCTGTTTTGCGCTTGTTCTTTGAGATTTTACTATCAAATTAAAAATGTCAAACTCTCAATCTGCTCATTTGAACGTTGATGCTGAGTCAGGCCACCATGGCGAGAACAACAATGTACCCAGCAACAAGGTGCCTCTTGTTGACCCCAACAGAGTTAAGGTCGCGGACTTAATCAATGCTAACTCACATGTGTCCATTGACACAAAATTTCCTACAGACCCCGAAAACAACGTTCAGGGGGGAGCCCGATCGGTAGCCCGGGGTACACACGACGGCGAAGGCGATGAGATCAATTTACGGGTGATTTTAAAATGTTACAGGCTCAACAGGCGGCGATAGCTCATTTGTAGGACCAAAGACGCGCCCCCAACAGAGTTAAGCCTGAACCATACTGGGAAAACACCATAAAAAATGAACCAGCCACAGAAAGGCTGGTTGAAGTTGAACCCGGGACCAACCCCCAGATAATAAAGATGCTTGAGGAACTGACAAAGCATGTGGAATCGGGAGAAAAGAAAATCGAAGTCAACGACAATAAAGTGGAGACCTATAACTTCAGGGTTGAACAAATCCCAGGAGCACCCCCAATGTTAGAAAGACTGGATTCCAAGAAATTTGTCCAAACACCTTTCCCTCCGAACGCAGCTCCAAAACCGATCCAAAAGAAGTTCTGTATGCCCGAAATTCCAAAGTATAACGGGACCACAGATCCAAATGAACACGTTACCTCCTACACGTGTGCCACCAAGGGAAATGACTTAGAAGATGACGAAATCTAGTCGGTTCTGCTGAAAAAGTTCGGAGAAATCCTGTCTAAAGGGGCAATGATATGGTATCACAACCTTCCCCCTAATTCCATTGATTCATTTGCTATACTTGCAGATGCTTTCGTAAAGCTCATGTCGGGGCCATCAAAGTCGAGACCAAAAAATCGAACCTTTTTAAAGCGAAACAAAGAGATAACGAAATGCTCAGTGGAACAAAGAGATATCGAGGTTTCAAATGGAAAGGATGGACATGCCCCCCGGTTGCGGACGATTGGGCCGTTCAAGCATTCTCTCAAGGACTCAACCCCAAACCTCCTTGGTTCACAGCAACTAAAACAAAATTTGATAGAGTAAGCAACGATAACTTGGGCTGACGCCCATAACAGGTACCAATCGAAAATCAAAGTCGAGGATGATCAGCTCAGGGCCCCTTCTGGGTTCGTGTATCCCATCAGAACTAATGACATGTCTAAAAGAGTCGTCTATCATAAACCAAGACAAAATAGAGATAGGTATCAACCGTATAGCGGAGATCGAAGGGGAAACGAGTCCGGACAAAACACTGCGAGGAATGAAAAAAGAATCGATCGAGGTCATAATAACCGGGGACTCATGAGCAAAAATAGTTTCGACATGCCAATTGAGGCCAGGGAGGAACTAAGGTTATCAAAATACAATTACAGCGTCGATGCCGCCGACATCGTATCAGCCATCAGATGCATCAAAGATACCTTGTGGCCTTAGCCATTACAGTATGATCCTGCCCAAAGAGACCCAAACCTGATGTGTAAGTATCATGGCACTCACGGCCACAGGATCGAAGACTGTCAACAGTTAAGAGAAGAAGTGGCCCGATTATTCAATAACGAACACCTCCGGGAATTTCTGAGTGATTGAGCCAAAATTCACTTCAAGAATAGGGAATCCAACAAGTAGACTGAGCAAGCGGAACCTCAGCATGTCATCAACATGATCATCGGTGGAGTCGACGCCCCCCTGGGGCCAAAGTGCACTAAGGTGTCCATT
Organism: Nicotiana paniculata; assembly: GCA_005239505.1. Lineage (NCBI taxonomy): Eukaryota > Viridiplantae > Streptophyta > Magnoliopsida > Solanales > Solanaceae > Nicotiana > Nicotiana paniculata. Next base: position 88,843 of record ML306026.1, read on the forward strand.
ACAAGAGAAAAGTGAACTTGAGATTACATGCCAGAAGGGATCATCTCTTTTAATGATGAAAACACAGAAGGCATTGTGCAACCGCATAACGATACACTGGTAATTTCTATACTCATAAATAAATATCGAGTTAAGCGTGTGTTGATTGATCCAAGTAGCTCGACCAATATCATCCGATCGAGGGTCGTAGAGCAGCTGGGTCTACAAGACCATATAGTGTCGGCAGTCCGAGTCTTTAATGGATTCAACATGGCATGGGAAACTACTAAAGGGGAGATAGCCCTTTCAGTGGACACTTCCAGAACCATTCAGGAAACGAAGTTCTACTTCATTGAAGGAGTTATGAGGTATAACGCTGTATTCGAAAGGCCATGGATTCAAAACATGAGGGAAATACCCTCGACACTACACCGGGCATTCAATTTCCCCACACCGGGAAGGATCAAGATAATTTACGGAGAACAGTCAGCCACAAAAGAAATGTTTTTGGTCGATGAGGTGATCCCGATGTCCGCACTCTCGACGTTAAAGAACTCGAAGTCAGTTAGGAAGGAAGAAAACTAAATATCAAACACTGACACCGGCCCCGACCGAACCGGAGAAGCAAGAGATAGGCGAGGATGATGTTTACGGAGTTCCTATGTCATTCATAGCCCTTGACGATTCTGATACCACCAAGTCGACAGTCGAGGGGCTGGAGAAAGTCGTATTGGTCGAACACTTTCCCGATCGGAAGGTATACCTGGGCACGGGGTTGACTCTCGAGCTCACGAAAAAACTCATTAAATTACTTATAGCTAACGTGGATTGTTTTGCTTGGTCCCATCTAGATATGGCATGGATATCACCAGAAGTAACCACTCATAAGATTAGCTTGGACCCGAAGTTCCGCCCGGTTAAATAGAAAAAAGAGGCCTTAGTCTGAAGTCAAGCATGCGTTCATCAAACGAGGTATCAAAACTCCTTAAAATCGGTTCCATTTGGGAAGTTAAGTATCCGGATTGGTTTCCTAACCTAATAGTAGTTCCTAAAAAGGGAAATAAATAAGAATGTGCGTAGATTACAAAGACTTGAACAAGGCGTACCCAAGGATTATTTTCCTTTGCCTAACATCGATCGCATGATTGATCCAACAGCCGGGCACGAGATACTTAGCTTTCTCAACACCTATTTCGGGCACAACTAAATCCATATGGACCCGGGCGATAAATAAAAAACTTCCTTCATCACTAAATTCGGCACTTATTTTATAACATAATGTCGTTCGGACAAAAAAATGCCGGTGCCACTTATCAACACCTAGTAAACCGGATGTTCGAAGAAAAAATAGGAAAATCAATGGAGGTTTACATTGATGACATGTTAGTTAAGTCCCTACGAGTAGAGGACCATTTGGAACATTTGCAGGAAACCTTCAACATACTGAAGAAATACAATATGATGCTGAACTAGGAGAAATGCGCATTCAGGGTCGGGTCCGGGATGTTCCATGGATTCATGGTGTCCAACTGGGGGATCGAGATCAATCATGATAAAATCAAAGCTATAGAAGACATCACCGTGGTGGACAATGTCAAGGCCGTTCAGAGGCTAATCGGGCGCATAGCCGCTAAGGGTGGACATATTTCGGTCGGAACCGAATAAACTGACCGAACTAAAAAAAATTTTATTTCGGTTATTCTGTTTAAATTTTTAAAATTTCAATTTTTTGGTTATTAAGTTATTTAGTTCGGTTAACCGAAAAACCTAATTATTAGCATATAGGTTTTTTAAGTTATATATAGGCTAAGCCCATATGTAATAAATTAATAGTATTAGATCCAATCTATCAAAGACTCAACCCAATTAAGTAAATCCATCAACTTCTCAATCTTAAAGACTTTCACTCTATTAAAACTTCCATAGCATATATGATAGATACCGGGAGGATTTCACACAGAGTTATAATTTATACTATGTTTGAATTTTATGATCCATAATATTGTGCAGAGTTTAGTTTATTTTTTTAATAAACACAATATTTCCAACAATTTCGAAGTTTTGGGAAAAACCAATAAATTCGCCGGTCTTATTATTATATAGAAGGAGCCCAATATGATAATGTTCAAGCCGAAAACCGAACCGAAATAATCGAACCAAAATTAGAAACACTGAACTAAACCGAACTTATTTCAGTTCGGTTTCGGTTACTACTTTTACAAAACCAAAAACCGAATAACCAAACCGAATTTCTTCAAACCGAACCTAACCGATCGAACGCCCACCCTAATAGCCGCCCTAGGTTGGTTCATATCAAGGTCCTCCGATAAGAGCCATCGGCTCTTCTCATTATTGAAGAAGAAGAATAACTTTGTGTGGCCCCTAGAGTTCTAGCAAGATTTTGAAGAACTCAAATGGTACCTTTCAATCCCACCCTTGATTCATACTCCGAAGGTAGACGAGCAGTTATACCTGTACTTAGCGGTATCCGAGATAGTGGTAAGTGGAGTCTTAGTCCGAGAAGAGGAATTTACATAACTAACTATCTATTATGTTAGCAGGACGTTAAGCGAGGCTAAAACAAGGTAACCTCACCTAGAGAAATTGGCGCTCACTTTTCTAAGCGCCTCCAGAAAATTAAATCCATATTTTCAATGCTATCCCATATGTGTCGTAGCTTCCTACAGGGTAGAAAACATAATGCACAAACCCGATCTCTCGGGACGATTGGCCAAATGGGCTGTAGAAATTAGCGGGTATGATATCGAATATCGACCTCAAACCACCATCAAATCTCAAATTTTGGCATACTTCGTGGCCGACTTCACGCCGACCTTAATACCCGAAGTCGAAATGGAATTGTTTTTAACCTTAGGGACTTTATCAGGAATTTGGACCCTCTTTACGGACGGTGACTCGAACGCAAAGGGATATGGGCTCGACTTCTTGTTGAAGCCGCCTACGGGTAACGTAGTTAGGAAATCTATTAGAACTGTGAAATTGACTAACAATGAGGCAAAGTATGAGGCCTTGATTGCAGGTCTCAAATTAGCCAAAAATCTAGGGGCCAAGGTGGTCGAAGCTAAGTACAACTCCCTCCTTGTAGTAAATCAAGTCAACGGGACATTCGAAGTAAAAGAGGAACGAATGTGAAGGTACTTGGACAAATTACAGGTAACGCTGCATCGATTCAAGGAATGGACCTTAAAACACGCACCCCGGGATCAAAATAACAAGCCTATGCTCTGGCTAACTTGGGGTCATTGGTTGATAACAATGAAGTAAGCTCGGGAATGGTCGTACAATTCGTGAAATCAGTAGTGGAAGAAGGTCATGCTGAGATAAACTCAACAAGTTTAACTTGGGACTTGAGAAAGAAGTATATAGATTATTTGAAGATTGGGAAGTTGCCCTCTGATCCTAAAGAATCAAGAGCTATGTGCACGAAGGTAGCCATGTTTAACCTGTTCGAAGGTACTCTGTTCAGAAGAACTTTCGATGTCCAACTCGCCATATGCTTGGGGTCCGAAATTATCGAATATGTTTTGAGGAACGCGAAGGCACCCGCGAAACCCATTCGGGGGCAGAGTCCTTGGTTTGTAAGATAACCAGAGCCAACTATTACTGGATCGACATGGAGAAAGATGCGAAGGACTTTGTACGGAGATGCAACGGCTGTCAGAGGCATGTGCCAATGATCCATCAACCCGGGGAGTTAATACATTCAGTCTTGTCGCCATGGTTGTTTATGAAATGGAGAATGGACATTGTCGGTTCCCTGCCATAGGCACCCGGTAAGGCTCAATTTATACTATTTATGACTGACTATTTCTCTAAGTGGGTCGAAGTTCAAGAGTTCGGGAAGGTCCAGGAGAAAAAGTCATCGACTTCATTTGGGACCACATAATATGCCAGTTTGGTATACCGACCGAGATAGTATGTGATAACGGGAAGTAGTTCATCGGCAGCAAGGTGAGCAAATTTTTGAGGACCATAAGATGAAAAATATCTTGTCAACACCTTATCACCCTAGTGGGAATGGATAGGCAGAGTCTACAAACAAGAACATACTTCAATAACTTAAGAAAAGGTTGGTTGATGCCAAAGGGAAATGGAAGGAAATTTTTCCCGAAGTTTTGTGGGCATATTGTACGACCTCAAAATGTAGTACAGAGGCCACTCTGTTTTCGTTGGTCTACGGTGCCGAAGCACTAATACTAGTTGAGGTGGGAGAACCAAGCCTTAGGTTCCGATGTGAAACCAAAGAATCAAACAGTGAATCCATGAGCACGAGCCTGAAACAATTGGATGAGAGGCGCGAGGCCACCCTAGTCCGGTTGGCCACCCAGAAAAAACGGATAGAAAGATATCATAACCGAATATCCAACCTCCACCACTTCAATATCGGGGACTTGGTGTTAAGAAAAGTAACACTGAACACCCGGAACCCAAACAAAGGGAAGCTAGTACCGAATTGGGAAGGACCATATCGAGTCATTGGAATTAACAGTAAAGGTTCATACAAACTCGAAGTAGTAAACAGTGCACAACTACCGAAAAGATGGAACGTGGCGCACTTACAATGGTACTACTGGTAGGTACGATCTCATTCACCTTTTTTTATTATGAATCGAACTAATAGTTGCAGGAAACAACCAAAGGAGTGTGGCTGTTAGGTCTGAAAGCATGCGTTGCACTCTTTTTACCTTGAACCAGTTTTGTCTCCAATGGGTCCGACAAGATTTTTAACGAGGCAAAAGTAATTCATGGTAATTTAGAATCGAAGAACAATTTTAAATCAGAGTTAATGGTCACATCAACAATATCTGAGCCCTCTCGAGATCGACCTTGAATACTGGGGACTATCATCCTCGAGTCAAGATTTTTAGCAAGGAAGGAAATTTTGTGGTTGAACGGACTAGGATCGGTGGTAAGAATTTATTGTAAGGGCCAAACGGTCAAGTGAAACGTGCCCGCGTAGGCCACCTTAGCCATCATACGAGCTTTTACACATTTACTATCTTGAACATTACACCAAAATGAAAGAAAGTTTCTGCCTTGCTAATACACACTTTTTTCTTATTAAAAGTATCCAGCCTAAGGGCTATTCCTACTCGGGGACTATCGATCCCCAGGGCTACCCCTATCCAAGACCAAAGGGCTCCCTCCACTTGGGTATTGTCGTGCGAAATAAGTTTGGGCAGCTCGGGTTATCGAAACCCGGAGGCACAAAGCCTATTAGGCAGTGCCTAAACCTAAAAGGCTACGACCACCCTAAAAACGGTTCGAAGATGTCCGAAGCCCGTAATCAAAACATAAGGCCTTCAACGAAATTTTAAACCTGTTCAAAGTTTACCATCGACAAAGATATAGTCTATAAACATTTAAGTAAGCATCTTGGAGAAATTTCCTGTCAATCTGAGTTTCCACAAGTTTCGAGCGAAAATTGCATCGAAGACAAGTCTTGATCGGACCTCCAAAAAATGACTTATTACTATGTTTGGTTCTGTGCTAAGGCATAAACATATTTGTAATTGTAAAAAGATTCTAAGATAATACACTTGGAAATTTCCAAAAGGGAAAAAATTTATATATTCCGGAACATCTTTACAAAGGCCCAATAAAAACGGCCTCAACAAAAATATATATGTACATGATACAAAAACAAAAAAAACCTAAGGCTTCTACGCCTGGTCTTCACGGGAACCCGACTCGTCGCTAGAACCGTTGGGGCCTTCGAATTCTTAAGAGCCCTCAAAGCCCTTTTCATCTCGGGGTTCAACTAGCTTCTTGGCATCAACCTCGAGCCTTTAGCCTCCTTGATCTCAGAATATAGGTCGAAACCTCAGGCATGTATTTCTTCGAGGGTATCCCTTCGGGATAGCCGCCTCACATACTCAGCAGTAGTCTTCAGGCGGGCTTCGACTACTTCAACATCGACCTTGTATTGGGACACTATTTCTTTAGAATTAGCCGATGTTACTTCCAATCTAGACCTTGTTATTTCGAGCTCCTTGCGGAGGGCATCCCGTTCAGTGATGGATGAGCCCAGTCATGCTTGGAGGTACTCTTTTTGCTGAGCCCATATATTGGCCTTCTCCTTCGCCACCCAAAGCTGAACTTCTATCAAAGACAGCTTTGCCTGGACGGTCTCCTTCTCCGAGGCCAACAAGTCTATCTTTTTTTCCCACCCATCGGCAATTATTTGGTCTCGTCTATCTCCTTGCAGAGTTGGTCGATCTGGTCGATCTTCTACTGCAAAGTATTGTTAATATCCTCTGCTACCGGAACCTCGTGTCTAGCTTCAAAAACTTTTACCTTATGCACCAAGTCGGCATGCTCCTGCCTTAAGGCCGATGCCTCTTTCTGAGCCAGCTTGGCCTGGAGGTTCTTGGCGACCCCTCTTGCTACTCTCTAAGAAGCTTGTACATATTCCTTTTTTGGGCAAACTCCTTTATCTCGAGCTCTAGTTGATTGACCTTAACCCGAAATCGAAGGAAATTCTCGTGTTGAAGTACTGAGTCCTGCAAAAAGGCAAAAAGCGTGATAAACATCAAACATAGATAACAATATATAGATTTAAGGAAACATTGCCTTACCCAGTTCAGCGCCTACTGCGCCTCATTGAAAAGGCATGGCACGTTCACTGCATTCATTTCTCCTTGTCCTCCTCGGTCACCAGGCATTGAAGGTAACTAGCTACCCCTACAGGAGCGGACAAAACCCGGGCATCCCCAGGATGGTCAGTATAATCGATCTCTTGTGTTCGGGGTCCACACTTGGATCGGGGAATTGATTGACAAATTTCGGGCTCGATCTCGGCCCACTGGCTTCCAAGGAAATGATCCAAAGTGGACGAGTCCACATCGATGAAAAAGGTATGAAGGGGATATTCCGCACCCTATCCCACCTCGTTGGATTTCTGCTTTCTCAATTGGGCTCCTCAAGCATAGATTCAGTGTAGGAGGGCGTCCCCGAGATCTTAATTATTCCAGATGCTTCCTTTGGAGCGGAATCGGCATCTTGGGAAGTTTCACCCCAGGTATCGACATTAGTCTTTTGAGTGTGAGGGGGGTCGATCTCATGAGTCTCCCCCTCGGATTCATCCCAGTCCCCGGGATAGTTCATCCTGTGGGTTACACAAATGGATTCATCCTCTGGCTCATCCCTAAGCAGGTGGAGGGAGTCGGATTTCGGCACCCGGGAACTAGAGCCCCTCCTAGGCTTGCGGAGCACATGTTTCTTTGGTTTATTTAACTCGGAGCACATGTTATAGAAATTAATGGGGGAACATATTTATCCCCTTCTAAAGGCCTAAGTTCGGTGGTCTTAGGCAAACCTGCAATAACAGAAGGGGAAGAGGAGTTAGTATAATAAAAGATGGAAGCATAGAATTGGCTACTCAGAAAGAGGCTTTACCATGAGAACGGGCCTCCCATCGGCCCTTCGATATTCTGCGCCATGTGCGCTCGAAGTACGACATATGAGTACAAATGCCCTCGATTCACTCCTTTAATCGGAGAACCGCATTCGGAACCCGGGCGACAAGCATGAATGAGAAGATAGAAATTGAAGAAAGAGAATTTTGATGTTTAAAGAGATAATTGCATTTACGAGACACATTCCACTTATTGGTTTTCACTCGGACAAAGCGTCCCTGCCAGCCTTGGTCTCTGTCTTCATCGATACTCGAAAAGGGGGCCTTGCTAGCCCGGTGAGTAAGCTTGATCAGTCCCCTTCGAAACATCCGGGGACTGTATAGTCAAAGTTGGTGGTCGATCGTGAACCGATGAGATTCGATCTTGTTCACAAAGTAGCGGAGCAGAGTCATGATCTTCTACAACGATGGGTGGATTTTCCCAATGCACACCTCGTACCTCTTGCAAAAGTCTAGAACGATCGGGTCTATTGGGCCAAGTCTGAAGGGGTAAGTATAAACGCTTAAGTATCCTCCACGTGGGTAGTAACGACGTCCTCGGATCCGGGACTACTAATTTTTTGCCGTCCCAATTTCAATCCTTACGAACTATGGGAAGAACATCTTCAGTAGTCGAGGGCAACCACCCCAGGGGAAACCGCATCAGTACCAACGACCAGTTGTGCACGATGATACGATTTCTTTAAAGGATGTAACTTGTTGCTTCGTAGGTTTCAGCAATATGATCTGCAACCATAATGAAAGGATCAGACACTGGATCTCCCCACATGGGAAAGAATAATGGAGGGAAACACTAACCAATCCGATAGGAGAATGGATCAATTGGAAACTCTCTTGGTTAGGGGGAAGAGGAATCTTGTTGACTCCCCAAAAGTACTTCATTGAGTTTATCGATTGGAAGGCATTCAACTATACTCTCCTATGCGGGTCCTCAGACATTCGGGATGATCCAAGATGTGCCCCTGTGGACAAGGACAACGCTATACGAGGATGACTACAATGGCCAGATTCTAATTCCCACAATAAGTAAACTGCAAGAAGAGTGGAATGATCTAGTAACAATGCCTATGGGTCAAAACTCATAGTGCACCCCCGAGTACTACGTCTAGATTAATGAAGAAGAACTGGATCTCCCAAGCAAAGAGGGTATAACCCGTTTAGCGGACGTGGTGGTTGCTTTACAGATTTACCATGAGATCCCTCCACATTACTTGGTGACCACATCAATGCATCGTCAGGTGGTCTTAGGATCCATTGACCATATATTGCCACCGACTGAATGGGATGATCGGGTAGTGGAATACATCTAGATACAGTCAAGCACAAAACCAGAAGAAGATTTGGAGGAGGAGTCTGAATACAACGATGATGAGGAAGAGTTTGAGGAAGATCCAAAGAGGATCTAGAAGAGAATCCAGAAGTAGAGAAGGGTGCATGAAGCGACTCAGGGGATGGTCATTAGAATTGGTTGATTTCCCTCCTTTCCCTCTTTGTACCTTTGCCCATAGTTTTCTCTTTTACTTTCCAAAAGGGAAAAATTTCTAAGCCCATGCAACTCTATGATGTAATCCTTGTTCCCACATGTATCAGTCCAAATTATCAATGAAAGAAAAATTGATTCGGATCTAAATGTGTCAAGTCTAAATGTCTGCCAAACATCCGCGAATTAGGCCTACCTCCGGCAATGAGAGGTCCCCGCGAATTTTAGGAACACGCTAATTTGTAATGCACGAGTTTCCTGCTCTATGTGATTTTCTGCCCGTATAAAAATGAAGAAACTGACTCTTGCTCTTTTTCTTTTCTTTCTTCTTATTTTCTTTTGCTTTACTATTAACCCCCCAAAAAGAAAAGAAAGTTGGTTTATGTAGACTAAAATGGGCGGAGCTACCATACAACCTAAGGTCTAAGGGAAAGATGTCAGCTGTAGAAGACCTAACTGAACATGCTCTAGTCATAGCCGATAGCCCGGGGCGATGGGGGGGGGGAGGACAACTCTAGGAATGATGAGCACGTGGCTAGAATGGCCCAGGAAATGGAATCCTTAAGGGAGGAGGTACAACATATGAGAGAATTGGCACACCTAGCCGCAATAACACTTCCTCAACCACCCAGATTCCCTTCTTTGGATTCACTTCTAGATTATTTTCCTTCAACATCACGCCAAAACAACAACGCTCCAACCTCAACCCCCACCACTCAATTCATAACTCCAGTAACCACCACTAACCCACCAAATCCCCCTATTCACACTCCCCACATACCACAAAACCCTAAGACATCACAGAACTCGCCTATTACCACTAATGTAACTACCCCTCCTCGTGACAGAATCACTTTCACCACTAACCAGCACATACTTGTGGCACATGACACTACTCACGAGCGACACATCCCCTATATATCCCATTACCAAACCTACCATTACAACACCCGCAATGGTCAGGGTGCCATATGAGATCGATTGGTACACCGAGATGGAGAGAGAAGACCGACATAAGGAAGAAGAATCAGTATCTAAGTAGTTACAGATGTTGAGAAGGAAAATGAAGTGTCTCCAAGTTTCCCGAGGAAGTGAAAGCCTGAACTACGAGGACCTGTGTATTCACCCAGATGCGGCTATGCCAGTAGGGTACAAACAACCAAAGTTTGATATCTTCGATGGGACAAGGGACACCCACACACATTTAAAGGGTTATAGCGACAAGTTGGTCGGCGTAGGAAGGAATGAAAACTAAGGATGAAGTTGCTTATAAGGAGTGTTACGGGAGAGGCACTCACCTAGTATTCCCAGCAGGACCCGCAAAATTGGAGAACTTGGCAAGATATGGCGGAGGACTTCATGAACCGTTTCTGATTCAATACAAAGTATACTTCTGATCGGTTCGCACTGGTGAACCTATAGAAAAAACCTTCTGATTCATTTAAAACATATGCACGACGGTGGAGGACGGAAGTTTCCTGGGCGCAACGGTCGCTGGACGACATCGAACTAACCAAGTACTTCATCCGAGCCCAAAAGGGAATATACTTTGAAAGGATGATGGGAATGATAGGTCAAAAGTTCCCGAGCTAGTTAATATGGTATATTTCTTAGATGAGGGCATAAAATCTTGTAAGGTGCTATATGTGGCAGCTCTACAAGCGGATAACAAGGCCATCCAGATAGAATCGATCGGTAGTGGAAAGAAAAAGAAAGAAGAGGTCTGAACAGTCGTCCTGTACTATCAAACTAACCCATCTCATGGAAGCACCTCTTATTCTCAGAACAACCACTCACCACCACCACTTACGCTCTAATATATAATACCCATCCATATTACCACCCTCAACCACAATACACCCTCCTCAAGCCAACAACAACCAAAACCCACAATGAGCATATGCTCATGTCCAAACCACTACTCACCAAAACCGACCTGTGTATGCACCACGCCCTTGTCCCAACTTTGAAGAGATGGGTCCCAAAACTTATAACTTGATTGCTGAGACCTGGACCAATTGTTTGAAAGGTTAAGAAGAGCAGGATTAATATACCCAATCGAGGGAAAGGTTCTTGAACATCCCTAAAAATATTTGATGCCGCTAAGAGATGCGTGTATCATTCCAATGTACAGGGGCACAATACTGAAGACTGTTTCAAGTTGAAAAAAAAAATTTGAAACCCTGATCAAGAGCGGAGCCATCCAGTGCACTCCAGCACCACCTAATGTGAATCACAACCCATTGTCAAATCATCGGAACCACAAAGCTAACATGATCACATTAGACGAAGAATATGACCTGAATGGGACTATCTTCATTATAGGGAACGAAGAAGCCACAAGGATCCCCCCTCAAAAAGCTACAATCATTACAGTACAACTAAAGCCTACAGTGACAGTTCAAACTTATCTGCAGCAACCTGCCGATGCTACTTGAAGCGAAGAAGATCGTGAATATAAAACCGTCACATAGACCTATCAGCAAAAGGGAAAGGCCAAATCGACAGACTCTGCCCTAGACCATTGTATGACTAGGTCTGGAAGGTGCTATGCCCTTGAAGATGTCAATCGAGGAAATCCTGGGAGAGATCTGGAGAAGAATTGCAGAATTGGACAGCCAGTCCATTTTTGGTTCGCCGGGATTCTTGGTAGTATGGAACTGTAAAAATTTTCTTTTGAAAGAGAACGGTCAATTGAGGCATGTACTGTGTCTGTAACTTTTTGTTATTTGCCTCTTGTGAACGCTTAACACATTCCCTTTTTTATGAAATAAAAAGAATCTATTTCCTAAATATCACAACTTTATTTTACTGTTTTATTTATACCTAGATTTTATTTTTAGTAATCAAATCGATAAAAAATTACGTTCAACGATATGACATGTAACGAAATCGCTGAACGCAATGACCCAGATTATGAAGAATATGATGAGAGTATGATGCCAGCCAGTCTACCGCATGAGATCAAATAGTTGGAGAGTCATAAGAAGCCCAACCTTGAAGAAACAGAAGTAGTCAATCTTGGAAGTTAAGAAGACGTAAAAGAAACCAAAATCAACATTCACCTAGAAGCCGAGCAGAAGGAAAAAATGATTGAGATCTTCCGATAGTATGCCTTCATGTTCGCATGGTCTTACGACGACATGACATGATTAAGCACCGACATTATCTCGTATCGACTACCCACTGACCCTACCAGACAGTTGGTCAAGCAGAAGCCTAGAAGGTTCAAACCCTATTTAAGTCTGAGGATAAAAGATGAGGTGACCAAACAAATATAAGCAAATATAGTAAGGGTCACCAACTATCCAATCTTGTTGTCAAACATCGTCCCAGTACCCAAAAAGGATGGAAAGATCAGAATATGTGTGGATTACTAGGATCTTAACAAAGCTATCCCAAATGACGATTTCCCCTTGCCGAATATCCACATCCTCATTGACAACTGTGCGAATCATGAACTGCAGTAGTTTGTGGATTATTTCGTTGGATACCACCAAATCTTAATGCACGAGGAAGACGCAGAGAAGACAACTTTCACCACTCTTTGGGGAGTCTACTGTTATAGGGTTATGATGTTTGGTCTCAAAAACGTTAACGCCACCTACATAAGGGCCATGACGACCCTCTTTCACGACATGATTCATAAGGAGATCAAAATATATGTGGATCATGTCATCGTAAAATATTGAAAGAGTTCAAACACTTGGACGACCTGAGGAAATTTTTCGAACGCCTCCGAAGGTACATTTTGGAGCTGAATCCAGCAAAGTGCGCATTCGGAATCCCCACTAGAAAACTATTGGGTTTCATTGTAAGCAGGAAGGGGATAGAGTTGGACCCAAAAATCAAAGCCATCTAAGAATTCCCACCACCAAAGGGCAAGAAAGATATCATGAGTTTATTGGGAAGACTGAACTATATTAGTCGTTTCATAGCCCAGTCAACGATAATTGGTGAACCCCATTTTAAGCTGCTAAAGAAGGATGTTGCTACGAAATGGACGGAGTAGTGCCAGAAAGCCTTCGACGAAACTTTCAAACCCGCTATTACTGGTTCCCCCGAAACCAGGGAAACCATTATTATTCTATTAGTCAATCTTGGACAATGACGAAACTGGGAGAAAGGAGCAATCCATCTACTACTTAAGCAAGAAGTTCACACCATGCGAGGCCAAGTATACTTTGATAGAATGCACTTGTTGTGCTCTGACTTGAATTTCTCAGAAGCTAAGGCATTACATGTAGGCATACACCACATATATGATATCTCGGCTCGACCCGCTCAAGTATATTTTTCAGAAGCCAATGCCTACCGAAAAGCTAGCTAAATGGAAAATTCTCCTTAGTGAATTTGACATTTTGTACATAACTCAGAAGGCTATCAAAGGACAAGCTTTAGTCGACCACCTCGCCGAGAATCCAGTGGATAGGGACTATGAACCACTTATTACATATTTCCCCATTGAAAAAGTACTATTTTCCAGGGAAGATATTGCATAATTATACCCTGAATGGAGGATGTTTTTTAATGGAGCAAACAATTCAAAGGATTCGGGATTGGGATAATACTGATTTCGGAATCTGGATAACACTATCCAGTATCGGCAAAGATAAGCTTCCCTTGTACAAATAATATGGTTGAATACGAGGCGTGCATCCTTGGAATCTGAATACAATCAACATGAACATCAAAGAACTTTTGATCATTAGAGATACCGATTTGCTGATACACCAAGTCGAAGGAGAATGGTCAACTAAGAATGCCAAGACACTGCCGTACCTACACTGGTTGAAGGAACTGTGCAAGAAGGTCCCAAAGATTGAGTTTAAGCACGTCCCCAAAATTCAGAACGAGTTCCCCGACTCCCTTGCGACCTTATCATCTATGATTCAGCATCCGAGCAAGAACTACATCGACCCCACCGAGATAGAAATCAATGATTAACATGCCTATTACTTCCATGTGAATAAAGAACCAGATAGTAAACCTTGGTATCACGACATCAAGAAGTTCCTTGTGACTTAGGAGTACCTAGAAAATGCTACTAATGGTCAAAAGTGATCCCTCAGGAGGTTAGCAAACCACTATATTCCTGAAGGAGGAAGTCTTGTATAGGAGGACCCAGACTTAGGTTTGTTGAGATGTGTAGACACCATCGAAGCAACCAGACTGTTGGAAGAAATACATGCAGGGACGTGCGGACCCTACATGAACGGGTTCACATTAGCCAAGAAGATTTTGAGAGATGGATACTTTTGGATGACTATGGAACGCGACAGTATCCGCTATGTGCGGAAGTGTCATCAGTTCTAGATTCACAGAGATTTCACCTGGGTTCCATCAAATGAGTTAAATGTAATGGGTTCACCCTGGCCTTTCGGCGTCTGAGGCATGGACGTGATAGGACCCATAGAGCCTGCAGCGTCAAATGTACATTGTTTCATTTTGGTAGCCATCGAATATTTCACCAAATGTGTCTAGGCATCTACTTACAAGGCCGTCACAAAGAAGGTAGTGGCGGATTTTGTCCGGAACAACATCGTTTGCAGATTTGGGATTCCAGAGTTTATCATCACTAACAATGTCGCTAACCTCAGTAGAGACCTAATGAGGGAAATCTGCAAGAAGTTTAGAATCGTCCACTACAATTCCACATCTATAGACCACAAATGAATGAGGCAGTTGAGGCAGCTAACAAGAATATCAATAGGATTCTTCGAAAGATAGTGGACAATCATAGATAATGGCACGAAAAGTTACCTTTCGCTTTATTAGGTTAATGGACTACCATGAGAACATCTACTGGGGCAACACCATAGATGTTTATATACGGCACTAAAGAAGTGATACCCGCAGAAGTCGACATACTATCCTTAAGTCATTCAGGAAGCAAAATTGGACGATGCAAAGTGGATGGGGGTCAGGCAAGAACAACTCATGATCATTGATGAGAAAAGAATGGATGTAGTGTGTCATGGTCAGCTATACTAAAACATGATGGCTAGTGCATTTAACAAATGAGTAAAGCCTCGCCAATTCACAGCGGGGCAGTTGGTTCTGAAGAAAATATTTCCCCATCAAGAAGAAGCTAAAGGGAAGTTTGCACCAAACTGGCAAGGTCCTTACGTGGTCCATAGGGCACTGTCTAGTGGAGCTCTAATCTTAGCAGAAATGGATGGAAGAGTCAGTACAAAGCCTATCAATTCAGATGCAATCAAGAGATATTACGCCTGAAGACAGATAGAGTTAGGGTTTTTGATGTAACAGAACTATGTTCAACCTGACTTCCCACGAAGGGATACGTAGGCAATCCACGCAGGGTTCGGTCTTTCTCCCCCTTTATCTTGTTATAGAAAAAACAAATATCATCTTTGTATGTTGTTTAGGAACTACACCGACTTGATTTCCTTATAAACGAATACGTAGGCAATCCTCATTAGATTCACTCATCTTTTATAATTGAACTACGTTCTGGCCTTATTCCATTTGGATACGTAGGATGTCTAAGTCAGACTCGACTATTTTCATTTCTTAATCTCATCATTTTGCATCTGTGTAATAGAACTACATTCCTACTTGATTCTATTTTGGATACGTAGGCTACCTGAGTCTAGCTCAGTCGCTTCATCACATTTCATCATCATCCCACGAACTATGTTCAGACCTGATTTCGTTTTGGATACGTGGGCAACCTGAAAGGCTTCGGTCATGACCTTAGGAAACCTCTATAATGCATTAGTTCTAATTAGGATGCAGTCGCAACATCAAGTGGACGCGTTACCAGAGAAGTCATGGAAGATAGACAGCGATGGGACAAAGTTTTCGAACGGATACATTCGCGTGTGGAGAAGCTTTGGTAACATGTCATAATTCGGAACGACGGAATTTGCCTTAAAAATAAACAAACACATATTTAAGAAAATATATATATAAAGTAATATGTTCTATCTACCGAACTTCGTGGAGCAATCACATATCTATATATATATATATATATATATATATATATATATATATATATATATATATATATATATATATAAATTAATCTGTTCCATCTACAATACTTCGTGGTTCAATCATGTCAAAGGCTGAGGCAAATCAATACCATAGTCGACGCAAACCAAGTCTCCCCACTTCCCCCCACTAAGAAGTTTTCTTTGAGTGTAGGGCCAACAAGGAGTAAAGAATCGCTGGGACCATGGTGGGGCAAATGACGTACCCGCCACTACCTAAGATTATATCTCATCTCTTTTACTTAGGATTTTCAAGCACAGCTAAAGCTAATTCTTGAATTCTTTATAGGTGTCTCAAAATCAGACAGATGATACGAAAATTTGTAAATAGAAAATCGCCTACTCAATCAATCGGAGCACCCTGTACAAATCGACCACCGGCTTTGCCAATAGAAGTCCTGTATATAGCAAACCTTATGCTAATTAATCGGAACACCCTGTACAAATCGAACTTTGGCTTCGCCAATCAAGGTCCTGTATATAGCAAACCGCCAGCTCAATCAATCAGAGTGCCTTGTACAAATCGAACGTCGGCTTCGCCAACTGGAGCCTTGTATATAGCAAATTGCAAACTTCGCCAACAAGAAGCAATCTGCAGCACCGCTCCATCAATCACACACACTGCAATAGACAATCGCAAATCTCATCATCAATGTTCTGCCAATCGATGGCCGCAACCTAACTGCGCAGTCAAGAGTATCTCTTGGGCATGCTTATATTTCATTTTGCTATTACTTTGAATGTTTTAACATTTTGTTCGTGCAACTTTAGGCATGATTACAATTTTAATCCATCACTCCCGAGCAGAGAATACTTTACATTTCCGTACAGATCACTCCCAACAAGGGGAGACGCACTTTACAAATCAAGGTCTCCCAACGAGCGAAGATATTTCTCAATGCAAAGCTCTCCCAACAAGCAGAGATGCACTTTACTAATAAAGCTCTCCTAACAAGCGGAGATAATTTTCAAATGCTTCGGCATCTGCGGAACGGTACACTTCCCGACTAACAAATCGAGTTAGGATCAAGTATCCCATCATCCCAATCCCAAATAACGGCTCGCCGACAGCCAAGCATCATTATTCCTGCATCATTTACCTCACATATTAATATATTTTGCATTACAATATACTGGTATGCGTGTATTTAATTTGTTTTGCAGGAACAAACACCGCAACATGGAACTATTTCTTAGCAGCAAACTGAACCAAAACGCTATGGGGACAGCCAATCTAGTAGCGGGCCCAAGATCCCATCTCTAGACGACCATCGAGCTCTAAATTTTTAATCATTCAAATCAGGCCGCAAAATTCAAGCTATCATGAGTGGCCAATATTTTGTGTCGCTGCATCGTCGCAATACAATAATGGGGCAATTCCTGCAAGTGTCGCTTCCCCAAAATCCTCACTCCAGAACTACATGAGCCCTGATCCTCGTTAAGCCCGAGGTATGTAAGCAATTCAAAGCCGAAATTCGGCCCAATATTCCCAAACTTTCCTAGATTCTTCCTCAACTCAATTCTACAACTCATAATTTTCATTCCATTCTCTCAATGCATGCCTAAATTCGGGACAAAATTGATTTTGATTCAATTTCTTTGCCCGAAAACTCTTTTATCCTCTCCGGTCAAAGAGGGGCAGTTGTTGACTACCAGTTTTGACCCTCCCTTTTAAAACTAATTTATTCATACTTAATAATTTAAAATAAATACTCTAAAAGTATTTTCTATTAATGAATATCTATTTATACAAATAATTAAGTACTAGTCTTAAAGTTAATTATGCAGTATTAGTATTATGTAATTACAAATGTATTTACTATCTTAAGATTATTAAAATAACTCTTGTATATACATTACATAGATTTTATAATTAATTTGACAAATTTATTCCTTAATTTCTAGCGAATTAGGTTAGTATGCTAACATTTTGAAATCAGTGTTATAATTTGAAATACGCGTTATTTATAGATAATTTATTAAAATAATTAGTAAGATATATAATAATTATAATTTTACCATATTTTATTGAACTTGTTAAGCTTATTTAAATTAATTTTAAAAGGGTTAAAAACTAAAAGGCTATAATTACAATTTCATAATTAAATACAAGGTGGTTATTCATTAAATCAGTTTCAGCCTAAATACCCAAGCCCAAGACAAATCTGACCTAGATCCAATTCCCTTCTCTCACCATGGCAATCCCCGTATCCTCTTGTTGTCCAATGAAATTGCGTCACGTCACCCATCTATATCACTCACAAAAGAAATAAAATCAATTTGGACCATCCATCCTACAGACCAACGACCCTCATTTTGTCTCTATTTTTCTTCAATTTTTAATGACCCATCGGGTCTAATCTCAGTCGTTGAGACCAAAAGATCTAACGGTCCTCGCATTTTGTCTTTAAAATCTTTTAATACCTAAATTATCAGGGTTGTTGATATAAATGATCAACGACCCAGATCCTATCTCCCATCCTTAATCTCAGAGATCAACCCCAATACCCAAACCCTATAAATCATTTCCCCCTGTCCAGCTGCCTTTCGGTTCTCTCTCTCTCACTTCTCTCAACTCGTCATGACCAAATTAGTCATAAACCTTGTACAAATTTGTGCAAAGTCACAAATCTAAAAGAGAATGATCCTTTTTGACTTCATTATCCACGAATCCCGCTGACTTTCCCTCTTTTGTTCGCCAAATCTGAAACGCCAGGACCTGGTTCTTTGAAATCGACACACCATTCTATTTTCCTTTCAAATCAACTCACAAATTTATATCCTTTGTTCCTAGGAGATGAAGCCAGTGAGCCCAGTTTTCCATTCTCGTTATTTGAATTCAAAAACCCCAATTCGAAACCCTAGACATAATTGATGAGTTTTCATTTCATCTAGTTTCCCCACTCATTGTACCAAAATGGAGCATGCATGTGCATGATTCAGAGTTACATCATGAATATTCTGTACCTAGAGGTCAAACGCATTGACATCTGGGTTTTAGGATTTGTCCGTCGATTCATTGCCTTCAGTGCTCGACTGTTCTCCACTCAAGTAAACTCAATACTAAATTCACCTCCAGTCTCCTGATTTTCTTTGATTTGCAATCGTCATTATCATGAGTCATTCTCCATTATCTTAGTTTGAATCTTGAGACCCTATGGCCTTGAATGACACTATAAAAAGAGGTCTTCAATGCTCTCACCTAACACACATATATGAGCACACACACAAAAGACACTGAAAAATTTAGGGTTTCGAGTCTTTGTTTTCTCACCGTTTTCTCTCTTTTTTTGAGTTCTATTGTTGGTTTAAACTCGAGGGTTCTGGGATTTTGAGCAACAAAAAGAGTTCGTTTGGTCTGCTTCCCTAAAAAGGTCAGCACCTCTCTCTCACTTTTTCTCCTTTGTTCGTCTCTTTGAATGACTTGAGCATACTGAGATAGGTTCTTTAGATTATAATTATTCTGTATATATTTGACATGTTTGATATTTATGCTTTGTTAGTTTGACAACTTCTTGTGGTCAGCTTGTTTTGTTATGATTCTTTAAGTGATAATCGAATAAGCCATAATATATACCTGTAGATCTCTATTCAGAGTTTTCCAACAGTCTCCATGCCTATGTTCTTATGTGTTTATGTTCAATATGAACTTCATAATTCTCATTTACTTGCAATAAGATCATCTCTGTCTTGTTACACATATGTAGTTTTTGTGAGCTTGGAAGTGGAGTTTACTACCTGCCAATTATAACTAAGATGACTAATATCCCCTTGCCTTTTAACTTTGAGCCTAAACTTGAAGTGTCTCTGCATGTGTTTGTCCAACTGTTTTTCTAAGTTACTACTATAGTATTTTACTTTGTTTGGTTATTATTATCGTTAAACCAATCATGCTTATCTCAACTCCATGTTTTTTTATTTCCACCGATGATTCAGTTGTAATATTCACTCCTATATATTATCCTCTGCATTTTATTTGTCTTATGGTTGAGTTCATTATTTCATAATCCTAACTGAGATAAACCTGAAAGTTTAATAAGTCCATATCACTTAACTAAGTTGAAAGAACCTATGTGTTTAGATGCTCTCCCCTTCTATATCTGCATCTGCTAGCCTTGAGGGTAGTTTCTGGTCTATCACCATGACCTTCTCCTAATCACACCTAACTGTTGGATGCATTTGTAGGAGACTATCTTGTCTGGGTTAACATGTCTTCTTTTCATGAACCTTTGTTGTACATAATCGTTAAGGTTAAACTACTTTCATTTTTCCTAGAGTAGGTCATGATCTTGTTTGGATAAAGTCAATTGGTAACTGATGCATAACTAAGTTTTTTTTGTCCCGTGATTAGTTAAGATCTTCATATACATGTGTCATCCAAAACTTGTGCAGTACATCCTCGTCTTCAATATCTTTGAGCCACTGTTGATTTCCCAAAGCTTGAATGCATATACCATTTACTTATCTTCCATGAAAATAGGACTTAGGCACTATGTTATAATTAAGTGACATTTCTAGAAACTGAAGCTTGATCACTTCATACTTACATACTAAGCAAGACTTATGTTGGAGTTGAACTTTGTTTTGATACAATGCTTCCATTTCCTTTCTTCATTGACATGTTCAACTTGGTTCTGTAATGTGTAAAGTCCTTCTACTTATATGAGATCAACCTCATTTATGTACAGTTGACTGAATGTTACAAGTATTCATGCTTAACTCAGTAACACCATGTTGTGTATTGAATTATGCTCAGTTCTTCTCCTTATTGTTAATCTGAAACTGAGCTTGACTCTCAAATCTTATGAATCCCCCTTATTGATATTATCTAAACATGATGATTTGCTAATACTGTTAGAAGAATGACCCTGTTGAGGCCTTAGGTATCCCATATTTGAATCTGTGAATTTGTATTCATGTTGAGAGTTTAATCATATTCCTGATAACCCCTCTGTAACAATGGCTGACCATAACTGTTGGCCTGAATCTGCATTGATGATAAGAGGTTAAATGGTGTTACTAATCTCTGCATGTGCCAATGACAAACTAAGTAGTTCTCAATTAGTTTTCCAAGTCAGAGATATTTGCATCTCTTGTGTTGCTATCTATATGAGTTCTGCATGCCTATTTTTCTCTTTGAATATGGTTTTCCTTAATGACTTACTCCCACAACATTATGATATGAAACTTCTTTTTTATATATATGTGTTCTAAAGTCAGCCCCCTTAAGGTTTGCTTCATGTGTATTCTTTATATAGGGCCAAAGCTAATCTGTTTTCTCTTGTATTACGTTATTAAGAGGAAAAGTATATATTTTGTGGTAAGTAATACTTTTGTATTTACTTTACATTGGAGGGGCTTCATTGTCACTTAAACCGGTAGGGAAAACATGTTGTTAGTGTTTAAGGGTATCTGGGAGTGGAGTTCGATTCTCGGTTGGGCTGTCCTCCCTAGCACAATCATTTCTCTGGGCTTTGAGTCCCTTGGGAACTTTGTAGTGTTGGGGAATCAAAAAGGATAATCGACCTCGAGTGGGTTTCCTTCCTTAGACTTTAATTCATTGACACTAGCAGTTCTTTAAGGGTTTAATGTTTAATGACAACAAAAAGTTTTCAATGTGAACTATTTGCCAAGTGAAACCACCACATTAGTATATTATTTCCCCACTACATTAATCATGTTCATGTTTCAATTTTCTGTTTGTATACCTTCCATATGCATCAGAGTGTGATCTGTTATTAGAGTATGCTGAATGTATTGAATATATATCTAATGACTTTCTTCCTCTTTTGGACATGTACATCTTCTTGGGCCGCTGAGTCCCTGATGAACTCAGGCCCAATTTCAGCCTTGGTGCATCTCGTTGAGGAGCCCAAAATCATCCATACTCGCATCTCTTTACTGTTGGTCTTACCTTCTTGAGGCCCAATCACCAGAGTCCAGTCCTCTTTCCCCCAACTCCATTATCATTGTATATTATCATGTTAATTCAGTTTACTGCTTTTTTTCTAATTAAGTTTACTGTTTTTTTGCACTTGTTATGTCTTTTATGTTGTTTTATATCTCATATATATAACACTCATATATTAGATCACATGCTTTTCTTTTATGCCTTAATATCATATAAACTTAGGCAAGCCTTAAACAATATAGGATTTAAAAGGGAAATTAGTTAGTAATAGATCCTTAATTCGCTAATTATAATTTAGTCACAAATTATTATATTTTTGCTCACCTTTCTTTTACTTAGAACCAACAACAGCTCCATTTCAAAAAGAAATCAGGCCTCAACTTCCTCTTCGAAAGGACAATCAGAACTTCAAGAACTATCTCCTTAAGGAATTTTCGGCAAATAATAGTTTCTTAAAGGATCTTCAAACCAAAGTATATCTTAGGCTCACTTTCACAAACACCTCTTAGACTTACATCCATCTTCTAAACCAAGTGTTTTATAACTCAAACTCTTTCTTCGCATGCTTTACAAATATGGACCATTTAGATACATATTTCAAAACTCACTCAACTCCTTTATAACTCACACTCCTTTTAAGTCTCACATCTCTTTTATACTCTCCCTTAGATATATAGTAATTCATACTCTTTAATAGTAATTAAGCATAGTACAAATTATTGATCCCAAACTTAGTGTAAGTCCAATGGAGCTACCTCAGGTAGATTTTAAGGGGTGCCTAACACCTTCTCTTTAGAAGAACAAGAACCCTTACCCATAATCTCACCGGTTAGTAGACTAATGAAGAATATGACTTAATAATTAAATAGGTACCCTAGTATACCTTTAAATATTAGGTGGAGACTCTCTATAATCAACAACATAGGAACCACAAGCTGAAACCTGGCTTGACTAGTGCAAAATAGGGTGCAACACCTGCTCTCAGGGGTATCAAGGCTATGTCCTCCGGGTTCGGTTCGAGGATCAAGACTTCGGGTAGTATTACCAAATAGCTGCACATGACTAACAAAGGGTCGTGATGTCCGTGCCCAACCGGATATCACGGCGTGAATCTCGGCTCGTATCGACAAAAAATCAGTGATTAGCGAAACGAAAAATTTCTACTTTCTTAGAATTGTACTTATGGTAAAACTCTTCTACTATATAAAGGGGAGAAGCTTATTATTCATGAGATATATTGTAACACGTATACCAAGCAATTTATTTCAATTCTCTTTGTTGTTCAAAGTTCTTAGTTTTGTTCTTAAGTTCTTCATAAGCACAAGCTTGTAATCAAAGGCAAGTTCCTCATTGAGCCTTTAACCAAGCTTAGAATCATACTTATCATTGGTTTGGCCATCTATTGCATATTTCATTTAATCTAATGTCATTAATCACTTGTATTGAATTAATCCACATATTCTTAAAACTACATATAAATTCAATTGTTATCCATTTTTTAGGATAAACACATATCAAGATTCATAAGAATATATAATTACATGTTGTTGTAGATAAATTTACCCTATAAATATAATACATTATTTTACACTATTAATGTGTGGAACATAAGCTATTCGAAGAATTATTAACAACTAATTGAACGGGGGGGGGGGGGGGGGNGAGAAAGAATATAACGGAAGGAATTAAAAGAGGAAATGGGGAATTGTTAACAATAAAAAGAGTAAGTTTTACTTCTTAAAACTACTTTTATTACACATAGGGGTAAGCGTAGGACTTTTTGAGGGGAGTTTATTATCCGTATTCGTACCTTACCGCACCGTAACGGTCCGGATTGGGGGTAAGGGTGAGGGATTTGGGTAAAGGGTAAGGGTAATGGGAGGGTACTAAAACAAATACCCTTAGTACCGGTCCGATTAGTATCCTTAAGCTACCGGGACGATCCGTATCGGTACCTATACCTGTACCGTACCCGTAACCTCAAGTTTTTTATTTTATTTTAATTATGGTCGTTTTTGCACCGTTAACCAACAATTATCCTGGAAACGTACAAGAAACATATAATCCTATTTTACAAGGTTTTCCTAGAACAATTGTTAGAAATAATGTCTGCGATGATGAAGAAAATGAAGATTTGTTGAAATATTGGAAGATAAGAAACTTTGGCATTTCAGAAATAATTCAAGAAGAACACGACGATTATAGTGCAATACTATCTATCGGAGATAACAAAGACATAGAAGAACAAGTGCCATCAATTTTAAGCGAAGAACCAATAGAAGTTATTGAAAAATTCTGTAAATTATAATTTTATTTTAATAAGTAGTGAAATAAGAGTATTGAATTTTTTCATTATTTAGATATAATATTTTTTATTTTTAATTTAAATTACTCCTAAGTATTGGTACCACACACTTAGGATTGGTAGTGTACCAGTAAAAGTACCTTTACCCTGTACCCTTAAATTCCCTTAAGAAAGGTACCTTAATGAACCCTCCTCTTACACTTACTGTCCCCGTCCTCCTAATCCTTAAGAACCAATACCCTCCCCTTAGACATGCCTAAGTAAAGGAAAGGGAAAATAATCACTGTTGACTTTCACTTGATCGAGTAGTTGCTGGTCCAAGTGAATTTTGTTTTGAAGATTGAAAAAGGAACTCAGGCATGAACCAGGTCCATCCCCTGTGTACACAGACACGGGTAGATTCAAGCATAAGGGATGCACGTGAAGGAGATAAGCTTAACTTGATATATCTGATATCTCCTGATCGAAAAGGTTGCATAACTGATTAGGAGAAGAACTTCTTACTCAAAGAGAACACTATCCAAGATAAACGAGGAGTTAAAAGTTGAGAACAACTGGAAATCTTCCACCAAGGAAGAGTAGCATTAGAAATCTAGTTGTATCTTGATCTACTAAATCTATATATTGCAGGATGTTCTCATTCTACAGGCACGCACAAAAACTAAAGTTAAACGTGAGTTGAGAGAAAAATAGCAAGGTATTTTGCAAGCAATTCTTGTGTGATTCAAGTGTGCGAGCCTGAAGCTACATGAACCAGATAGAAGAACCAGTTGCAAGTGTCTGTCTTTTATTCTAGTTCAATTGTAGTAGGTGGTTTTCAAATTGTACTTTTCAGCTTTATCTAGACGCAATTGTAATAGGTACTCTGACTATTCAAGTTAGAGTTAACTTGAAGTTGTCGCAATAGTTAGATACTAGTTTCCATAAGGGGATTAGAGTTAATCCTTAGGTTTACAAAGTGTTTTGTAAATGTTGTTTTGGCTTAGTGATTTAGTAAAGTGTTGGGGAAAATCAGACAGAGTATTAGGTCGTGGTTTTTTTTTTACCTTTTGAGCCGGGTGTTTTCCACATAAAAATACTTGTGTTCTTTACTTTCTGCATTTACTATTTCAGCAACAGTAGGTTCAGAAACACTTATAAGAACCAGGTCCTTCTATGATCAGTGCACGCGAAAATTGGACACCACACAAATCACCACTTCTTGTGTGGTATTGAAGTTGTAACATCAATTAATATCAGAGCAAGTTATCCTTGAAGAGGCGTAACACATTAGGAGAAGATCAAGATGAGTGCACCACCTAGAAACAGGGAAGGGCAATCCACTGTTAGGCCACCACTCTTCAACGGCCAGCACTACTCCTAGTGGAAAAACAGGATGAGAGACCACATCATAGGAGAGGACTGAGCTATGAGACATTGTCACCGATGGTCCACTGGCTACCCTGAAGAAAAATGCTGAAGGAGTAGATGTGCCAAAGACAAGAGCTGACTGCACTGCTGAGGACTTGAAGAAATGGGAGAATAATGTTAAAGCCAAGAAATGGCTAGTTTGTGGACTTGGTTCAGATGAGTACAGTAGAATCCAAAGATGTACCACTGCTAAGGAAATTTGGGACACTCTACAAGTGGCCCATGAAGGAACACCTCAGGTGAAGAGGTCCAGAGGAACTCTACTGTATTCTCAATATGAGAACCTTACCATGAAGGAAGGAGAAACCATTCAAGAGATCTACACAAGGTTCACTACATTGACAAGTGAACTAAAATCTCTTGGAAGGATTATTCCTGAAGAAGATAGAGTTGAGAAGTTTTTGACAAGGGTTCTGCATGTTACTTGCGAGAGAAAAATCACTGCCATTCAGGAATCAAATAACATTTCCACCCTCCCATTGGGTGAGTTAATTAGAAATCTTACTACCTATGAACTTAGGAGACAAACCATGAAGATGGATGCATCTAAGAAGGAAAGGAGCCTGACACTCAGAATCACTGAAGGTTCTGATTTATAAGATGATGAAGTGGCTATGATCACAAAGGACTTCAATAATTACCTAAGGAGAGGAAAGGGTCCTTCAAGAAATGGAAGCTACAACAATTAAAAATTTCTTGAAAAGAAAATCAATGACGGATGCTACAAGTGTGGTAAGACTGATCACCACATTAAGAACTACCCTCAATGGGAAATTGAATGGAAGAAGGAAAGAGTTAAATGAAGGAACATGTTCAACCCAAGAAACATAAAGGATCAACCAAGGATATAGTCGTTGCTTAGGGAGAAAGCTCAGATGAAAGCTTAGATGATGATGATGGGGATGAACAAGCACTTATGGCCATTGGAGAATCTGATGAGGAAACTAAGGTAAGTGCAATTCATCTCAAAGACAAGATTAAATTTCTATCTAAAGAAAGGCTATCTGAGTTACTTCTAGATCTAAATGATGAATCTGAGGATGTAAATAATGAAAAGGAATAACTGTCTAAAGAATGTGTGATTTTGAAAGCAAAGTGCAAAAATCTGGAACTTAGGGTTAGTGAAACTGTAAGTGAAAATACTGCTTTGAAGAATGGGTTCATGCACTTGATTCAAATTTCCTAGAACTTAAATCTGAAAATCTAAAACTGAAATTAGGAACAGGTAAGAAGATAGATGATCACACACAACTCACGCTAGAAGAAAATGTAGGAAAAATGAAAGATGAGTTATATAAGAGGGATGAACATGTAAGATTCTAAAGGGTGATCTAAGATAGGTCAAGCATGAGCTTGACAGAACTTGTAAATGGAACAGGTCCTCCAATGCACTTTCATGCCTAAAGGAACATCATAGTAGCAACAGAAGAGGAATTGGATTTGGGAATCTACCACCTAAATGAGATCCCAAAATCAAGTTCCTCATACTTCCTAAGAACAAGATTTGCACACAACAGGTCACTATAAAAGTAAATGCATTGCAAAAGAAAAGGCAAGTCAAAAGAACAAAGAATTTGTTCAAGGGAATAATAGGCTACCAAGTTGGGCTAAAAAGAATTTGATTCATCCTTTTGCCTATAGAAATGGACCCAAACTAGTTTGGGTTCCTACGACTAACCCTTGATTTCCTTTTGCAGGTCCAAGTGAAGGGAAGTAGCCAATATGGTACATGGATAGTGGCTGCTCAAAGCACATGACAGGTAACAAGAACCAGTTCCTTTCACTTGAGGACCTCAAGGGAGGTAATGTCTCCTTTGGAAACGGGAAGAAAGGTGAGATCTTGGGGTTGGAAAGGTAGGTAAGACTAATTCTCACTCTAATGAGAATGTCTACTTGATAGATGGACTGAAATGCAGTATAATAAGTGTATCATAATTGTTTGATAGAGGTAACATGGTAGCATTCACCTCTACCAAATTCTGTGTGATTAATCTTACCACTGGCAAGATTATTTTGCAGGGAAAAAGAGTGAACAACATATATGTTGTAGATCTGTCCACACTTTCAGAAAATGAACTCACTTGCTTAAGTGTGTTGGACAATGATCCCCTCATTTGGAACCAGAGACTTGGACATGCCAGTCTGAGTGAACTCAACAAATTAGTCTCCAAAGACCTAGTGATAGGGCTTTCTAACATCAAGTTCAAGGAAGATAAAGTTTGTGAGGATTGTGCAAGGGGGAAGCATTAGATCCTCTTTTAAATGCAAGAAAATGGTAAGCACCACCAGGACGATGGAACTGGTCCATATGGATCTTTGTGGTCCAATGGTAAGCATTTGACATGTTTACTTCTTTTATTAGAAAAACTTAGAAACAACTAGGTAATCAACTTGCATCAATTAGGTCTGATCATGGCACTGAATTTGAGAATGCTAAATTTGCTGAATTCTGTGATGAGCTCGGCATAGATCATAATTTCCCTGCTCCTAAGCCTCCACAACAAAATGGAGTAGTTGAAGAAAGAATAGTGACACTTGAAGATATGGCTAGGACTATGCTTCTTTCTATTAAACTGCCTCATATCTTCTTGGCAGAAGCTGTGAACACTGCATGCTACATCATAAATAGGTGCATGACTAGACCTCTTATAGAGAAGACTCCCTATGAGTTACTTAAAATGAGGAAACCAAACATATCCCATCTTAGGGAATTTGGATACAAGTTCTTTGTGCATAATAATGGTAAAGACTCCCTAGGTAAGTTTGATCCCAGAAGTGATGAGGGAGTTTTCTTGGGATATTCTTCACACAGTAAAGCTTATAAGATCTACAACAAAAGAACTATGTGTGGAGAAGAAAGTATGATGATGAAGCAATTGGTCTGGTAAGAAACTCAAATTAAACCACAACCCAGACTGAAGCTGCACTAGAGGAAGGAACAAGCGAAGGAACAAACGAAGGAACAAGTCCTTCCACCCAGGGCAACATGACAGGGGGAATAGAAAAAAGAGGAAATGATCCTCAAACCTCAAGGGAACCTGTCCATGAACTTGTTCCTCAGTAACAAAACATTAAAGGAACATATAAGGGAAACTAGTTGGTTGTGAAACCCTACAAGTATCAAAGTTCTCATCCCATTGAGAACATAATTACTGATCCAACCTCCGAAATCAAAACCAGATCTTTATTAAAGAATCTTTGTGCTTCTGATGCTTTCTTATCTCTTATTGAACCTAAAAATATTGTTGAGGCTTTGCAGGATGCAGACTGAGTAAATACAATGCAAGATGAACTCAACCAATTCGAGAGGAGTCAAGTTTGGCATCTGGTACCAAGACCCAAGAACAGATCAATAATTGGCACAAAATGGGTCTTCAGAAACAAATTTGATGAAGATGGAACAGTTACAAGGAATAAGAAAAGATTGGTGGTTCAAGGATATAGTCAAGAGAAGGGCATAGACTATGATGAAATCTTTTCTCCAGTTGCTAGGTTGGAAGCAATAAGACTCCTCATAGACTTTGTTCCTTACATAGAATTCACTCTTCATCATATGGATGTCAAGAGTGCCTTCCTCAATGGCTATCTCAAAGAAGAAGTGTTTGTCAAGCACCTCCGGGCTTTGAAAGCAAGGAATGTCCTGATCATGTTTACAATCTTGACAAGCACTTTATGGGCTCAAGAAGACTTCAAGAGCATGGTATGAAAGATTATCAAAATTTCTGATTAAGCATGACTACAAGAGAGGCAAAATTGACAATACTTTATTCTTGAAATAAAAAAGGTAAAGATCTTTTGGTAGTTCAGATATATATTGACGATATAATATTTAGAGAAACCACTGATAAGTTAAGTAAAGAATTTGCGAAACTAATGGGGAGTGAATTTGAAATGAGCATGATGGGTGAGCTTAATTTCTTTTTAGGCTTACAAATTAAATAAAATTCAAATAGAACTATGATCCATTAGTATAAATATGTAAAAGAGTTGCTTAAAAGGTTTAAAATGGAAGATTACAAAGAAATCGACACTCCTATTGCAACAACTACAAAGTTAGATATAGATGAGCCTGGTTCATCCGTTGATTAGAAGTTGTATAGGGGAATGGTTGGCTCATTGTTGTATCTCATTGCTAGTAGACCTGACATTGTTTTCAATGTAGGCCTTTGTGCAAGATTTCAGGAAAATCCAAAGGAGTCTTACTTGACTGCTGTCAAGAGGATTTTGAGATACCTAGAAGGCACCACTGACCTTTGTCTATGGTATCCAAAAGGTAGTAATTTCAATCTAAGGGGATATGCTGATGTTGATTATGTAGGTTTTTTGTGGATATAAAGAGCACCTCAGGTATGTCACACTTTCTTGGCTCATGTCTTGTGTCTTGGGCCACCAAAAAGCAAAATTATATGGCCTTATCTACTGCTGAAGCTGAGGATGTTGATGTTGCTCCATGTTGTGCTCAATTGTTGTGGATCAAACAACAATTAATGGACTTTGGAATTGTTGTTGGTTGTATCACCATCTTTTGTGATAACACTAGTGCAATTAGTATGAACAAGAACTCGGTTCATCACAAGAGAACTAAGCACATAGATGTTAGGCATCATTTTTTGAGGGACAACTATGAAAAAAGTTTGATCACTGTGGAATTTTATGCTACTGACAAGCAAATAGTTAAAATCTTCACAAAACTCTAAGTAGAGATCACTTTAAAAGGAACAGGTTAGAATTAGGGATGATTAAGATCACCTAAAAGGACCAGTTCAAAATTCACAATTGAAATTTTTTTTGGAAAAAATGATTTTTTTTTCTTTGGTTAAAAAATCTATAAATTTTGTACATAATTAGATTAGATTTTTCTCAGTATCATACTTTCAATAGTATAATCTTGTACCATGTGCTAAAATGACTCATTAATCTCTAATGAAATTATCTCTATGTTCTTGAAAAATTCAGACTTGCACAAGAGATTTCTCAGTGAAGAACTTGGTTCATCAAGATTACTTGGTATGTATTCTCCACTCTGCATAATTTGGAATAATTATATTTGGATCATGATTAAAAGAAGAGTCTCATATAATACTAAATTCTTTTGGACTTATCCGTTACAAAATGAACCAGTTCCCTTCAAAATAAGTCTTAACTGCATTAAGTGCTTAGATTTTAGGGATAGTCTTCAACGTCTTTTCAAATAGAAATTCAGTTTGATTAGACTTCTGAAAGGCTGTCGTTACCCAATTAAGCACTCCTCTTTAAATTGATTAGGCTTCGTGTCTTCTTCACTTCACCTTTTCAAAGCCGTCAAAATACTCTCCACCTTCTCTCATCTTCCAAACATACTTTAATTCATTTTCTTTCATACCCAAACACAGAAATGGCAATCACTGCTGAGAATCCTTCGTCACCATACCAGGAAACAAATTCCATAGCTTCTATCACCCCTTCAACCATACCTACCACTAATAAAAAGGTAAAAATTAGGGCTCGCAAGGTTGTCGCTGGTGGAGAGCAAATCATGAAAATATATGAACAATTGAAAGCGGGTAGGGAAGAAGAACCCCAGAAATTTGATGAATTATTTAAATCTGATACTGAGGGGGAAGAAATGGTTTATTCTGAGATAGAACATGTAACATCTGGGCCTAAAGTTACTCCTGAAACTATTTCTGAGGTTGCTACAAATTTGGAGAATAGATTTGTGTCGGTAGGATCTATGGCAGGTGTTGAAACTGCTGAGTCTGGAAGGGTTGGTGGTAAAAATGAAAAGAGAAAAGAAAAAAAGAGTGAGGGTGTTTGGAGTACTATGAGGGGTATGGGAAAAGGAGTGGTTGGTTCTTCACCCACTCCTGTTGGTCTAACTAAAGAATCATGTGCTACGGTAGTTTGGGATGAGGAATCTGCTGGAGTAGAGGAAACTATGAGAGAAATAGGGAGAAGTGGGTCTGGAGAAGCTACTGAGGGGATGGTTCAACTAGGGAACAATGTTGATGAACCTGCTCCATCTGAATAGGAAACCCTCGCAGACCTACTAAAAAGGGTGACAGAGAGTTACAATCCAAAGAATTAAGGAAGTTCAGGAGTTAAAAACCCCGGCACTGCTAGGGAAAACAAGAAAATGAATGTTGCCTCTTCTATCCCTATAGAAATTCCTCCCACAAGAGGAAGAGCTACAAGGAGTCAGAAGAAGCAGAGTGAGACTGAACTAGAGAAGGCATTAGAAGAAAGTAAAAGAAAAGTTGCTACTAAGGGAAAAAAGAAGGTAGTTGAGCCTGTTGAGGATGTTGAAATTGATGAGATGGACCTGGTCCTTCGGGATGAATATGAGACAAAAGAAGTGTAGGTTCTGAATCCTAAAGCTAAGAAAGCCAAGACTTCCACAAAGAAGTCTGTTTCAAAGTCAAAGTCCACCGAACCATCCG
Source organism: Nicotiana paniculata (assembly GCA_005239505.1). Classification (NCBI taxonomy): domain Eukaryota; kingdom Viridiplantae; phylum Streptophyta; class Magnoliopsida; order Solanales; family Solanaceae; genus Nicotiana; species Nicotiana paniculata. The sequence goes on from ML306026.1 coordinate 120,804, forward strand.
CTTTGGCTAAAAGAACCAGGTAAGCTATGAAATCAAGAAAAGTGAAACTTGTGGAGAAGAAGAATGGAGTGGAGAGTAAGAAGAAGATGATTTTGATGCTGAGAAGGACAAGATGGTAAAATTTGGAAAGAGAGCTATCTTGAAAGGAAGACTCTTCAGGGACTTAGAGGAGGAAGGAATGGTAATGCTTCTGGCGAAGTTACAGTTGCAAGGCTGGAAGGAAATGGTCCTTCAGATGGATGGAAGGCTGGCCAGAACTGAAATTGTGGAGTTTATAACTAATTGTGAGATCAAGGATAATAGGGTCACCAGTGTGGTAAAGGGGGTGACAGTGAATTTTGATGAGAAAGAGCTGAGAGAGATCTTGGGTGTACCTGCTAAAGGGTACAATGATTATAAGAAGCTCAAATGACCAAGTTTAGAGAATCTCCCTACTACCCTTGCCATTACTAGGAAATTTGGTGACAATGAAGAGGAACTTGAGCCCAAGGCTAATTACAAAAGTGAGATGAAGCCACCCCACAAAGTGATGTTCGAATTTGTAAACAAATGTGTGTTGCCAAGGCAGGAAAGTAGGTACATTGCCACATTTATGGGCCTGGTCCTTGTGGAATGTTTGGACAGTGGGAGGCAAATCAATTGGCCTGGATTTATAATCCAGCTTCTTGATAGGGTTCTAAATGGCACCAAGACTCATGCGATACCCTATGGGTTTATTCTAACGGCTGTACTTGCACACTTTAAGGTACCCATCAAGAAATGGGAAGTTGGTACAAGTAAGGATCATTTTGGGGCAAACACTCTATCTGCTAGTGAATATGAAGTCCAAACCACTCCCAAAGAACCTGGTTCATCCAACGAGGTACCAGTGAATAGCAAAGTGCGAGCCTTGGTGCAAGAAAGTGGGGCTAAGGATGCTGAGATTGATAGGTTGAAGAAGAGATTGGCAGAAATAAAGATTGAGAGAGATTCTCTCAGAGCTGAGCTGGCAAAAGAAAAGGAGAAGAATGATGACATTCTTCAGGATATGCAGAAACTACTCCAAGACAAAACCCAAGAACCTTGTCCTTCCCAACATTAAGCCTCCTAGCCTAGTGTAGATTAAGGGTGGCATGTGGGCCGGTCCAGGACCGGGACCGTGGACCATGTGGGCTTCTGGTATTAAACGGGCCTTAACCAGTTAGAACCGGGACCGTAGGGGTGGGCCAGTCCTTCACAAAAATACCGCAAGATCGGGACCGTTTGAGACCGGGACGAGACCGGTCCTTGGTGGGCCTAAACGGTCCCAAACAGTAACAACAGTCAGAAATTTAAAAAACAAAATCTGCCCGTTTGGGCATTTAAAAACTAGTCGTTTGGTCTGCCAAAATAGCCATTTAATACCACCCCACCCCCAAAATTTATTTTAACCCCAAACATTTTATAATTATACTTTTTCCTTATTTCAACTATAAATACTCCCTCATTCTTTTATTTTTCTCACAAAATCATCAATATCTCTCTAATTTTCTTCTATAATTGCTACTATTTCTTACTTTATTATTACAATTTGTGAAAAAATTGTGAAGTTGGTGAATTGAGGTCTTCAAGTCTTCACCGATAATCAATTTTCAACAAGTTTTTCGTCAATTTGGTAAACTCGTTCCAACTCTTAAGTTGTAATATTATAGTTTTGTTTGTTTTATTTACTCTGTATTGCTTGATTAATTAAGATGGATTACTCCTTAAAAAAATATCTAGTAAAAATAAGGAAAAATCAAAGAGTGGCGAAGCTAGTGGCCAATCTGTTCCTCATCCACTTCTCCTGGCTCCCCGACCCAAACCCAATACCCGTCCTACACCTGCTATTCTTGATAGCGATAATACTTTATTACAATTTACTGAGAGTTAATTTTTCCATAATGTTGGAGCTGGTGAACAATTAGACCGTGAATTAATGAATGCTATTTATTCTAATCCAACTATTGATGAAAATGATGAGAAAGAAATAGATTTTGATGAAACGCAACCGGATGACGATGCACCCACTAGTCCTGCTCCTGAAGTTAACCCAACTAATGATAATCCAAATGATGCCCCATCTGACCCTCCTGTTATTGCCCCTACTTTTTTTAGACAACGTACCAAACGGATAGAAACATCTATTGTTTGGCCCTTTTTTACTCAACTAATTTCACAAAATAAGGCTAAGTATAAAACTTATGGCAAGGAGTTAGCTTTTAAATAATTTGGACAAGGAGGGGGGGGGGGAGGACGGGATTTTTGGCTAGACACATATTGATACACCCTTAAGATAAAATCAAATATCTTCGTATGAAAGCTTTGGCCGAGGGGACAAGTGTACCTACTCCTAGTCAGGCTGACCCTAGTACCGGGTCAAATCAATTTCAACCGGAAATTAACACTGTTACCGGTGGTATTTTATATTATGATCCAAAAAGAGATCGGAAAGAATTTACAAAAATGGTTACTGTTATGTGCTTACCCTATAGTTTTCCTCCTAACCCTCACTTTGTGCATTATATTAGAAATTTTTTTAATCCTACTTATAAAGGTTTTCCACGCACAACCGTAAAAAATGATATTTATAAATATAAACATGAATATGAATAATATTTTCGCTATTTATTTACTCACATAAATTATCGTGTTGCTATTACAACTGATATTGGTAGAAGTGGTAATGACTGTGGTTACCTTACTGTTACCAATCATTAGATTGATGAAGATGAGATTATGCAAAAACGCATTATTACTTATAGAATAATTAATTCACGTCACACAGGGCAGTTTATTGCTAGCACAGTTAAAGATATTTATATATATATATTTGCATTAGTGATAAAATCATGTCAGTTTCAATGGAAAATGCTACTAGTAGCACAAATGTTGTAGTCTTGCTTACCACTACACTAAGTCCTGCATTTAGTAACATTTTTCATGTTAGATGCACTTCTCATATTTACCATTTAATTGTGGGCGATGGTATGAAAATTTTAAATATTGAAATTGAAAAGGTTAAAATGGCTCTTAACTGGGGTTTTTATTCAAACTGTAGAAGTAGACTTAGAGAATATTTTAAAAGATGCGATGAATTTGGCCTAAGAGAAAAAAAGGTTCCTAAACTGTGATGACCCAAAAGGTCATCCCATATATTTCTAGCTAATTATGTGTTTCGAGGTCGTAAAAACCTCTTTCTATCTCACCTCAATTTGTGTGCGCAGCCCGGGCGCGTAGCCGGGAAGCCTTTATGTGAAGAATTGATAAAAATAATAATTTTGTATTAGAAATTTGAATAAAGTTGACTTCGGTCAACGTTTTTGGTAAACGGACCCGGACTGGTGATTTTACGGTCCTGGACGGTCCGTAGGAAAATATGAGACTTGGGCGTATACCCGGAATCAAATTCCAAGGTCCCAATTCCGAGAAATGAATTTTTAAAAGAAATTATTTTCTAAAAATAAAATAGGTTTTTGAAAATGAAATTATATGTGAAACCTGTGGTATCGGGCCCGCATTATGGTTCCGGAGCCCGGTACAGGTTCGACATAATATTTTTGCCATATCTGTGAAGTTAGGTAAGAAACGGACTTCATTAGATGTGATTCGGACCGTAAATGCAAAATTTAATGTTTAAAGAAGTTTTGAGGAATTTCATTGATTTTTGGTTTAATTCATCGTTTTAGTGTTTTTATGTGGTTTGAAACCTCGAGCGAGTCCGTATTAGGTTATAAGACTTGTTCGTGCATTTAAATGGGGTCCCGGGGGCCTCGGATGAGATTCGGATGGGGTTCGGGTCAATTTTTCCTATTTTTGAACTGCTGATTGTTGTCTTCTGGTTTCCTTCTATGTGATCGCATAGAGGTAACCACTGTCACACCTCCTGTTTCATACGCCCCAAAGGGGGGTACGGGAGTTTCTCCACTTAAAGTGA